>PVKE010011343.1:0-40508 GCA_004027555.1 Craseonycteris thonglongyai | reverse complement strand
TTCTCTCTGTCTCTCTCTGTCTCTGTCAAAAACAATAAAATAAATCTTTAAAGAAAAAAAAGAAAGAAAGAAAAAGAAAACAAGACCCATACATATGCTGTTTACAAAAGATCCATTTCAGATAAAGTGACACAAATAGATGGAAAGTAATAAATGAAAAAAGATATTTTATGGAAAGGGAAATGAAACAAGAGCTGGGGTAGCAATATTTATATACTTTAAAATAAAGACTATAATAAGAGACAAAGAAGGACATTACATAATGATAAAGGAATCAGTCCAACCAGAGGACATAGTTCTAGTAAACATTTATGCGCCAAGCATAGGAGCATTTAAATATATAAAACAAAGATTGACTGACATAAAGGAAGATATTAATAGTGATACAATCATAGTAGAGGAGCTTAACACCCTACTGACACCAATGCACAAATCTTCCAGACAGAAAATTAGCAAGGAAACAGTGGCCTTAAATGACTCTAGACAAGATGGATTTAATTAAAAAGTTTAGAGCATTCTACCCCAAAGTAGCAGAATATACACTCTTTTCAAGTGCATGTGTAACATTTTTCCAAGACAGACCACATAATAGGCCACAAAACAAGTCTCAATATATTCAATAAGATTGAAATCTTATCAAGCACCCTCTCCAACCATGATGGTATGAAACTAGAAATCAATTACAAAAAAATAATAAAAACTATAAAACACACAAACACATGAAGTTAAATAACATGCTACTAATCAATAAATGGGTTAACAATGAGATCAAGGAAGAAATCAAAAGATACCTTGAGACAAAAATGAAAACACAATGACCCCAAATCTATGGGACACAGTGAATGCATTCTTAAGAAGGAAATTCATAGCAATGCCAGCCTACTTAAAAACAAAAACAAAAAAAACAAGAAAAATCACAAATAAACCATCTACCTTTTATTTAAGGGAACTGAAAAAACACTACATACAAAGCCCAAAGTAAGTAGAAGGAAAAAATCATAAAGAAAACAATAAATAAGACCAATAAAACCAAGACCTGAATATAAACAAAATTAATAAACCTTTAACCAGAGTCATCAAGAAAAAAAGAGACAGATGCCGGGATAGCTCACCAGTTGAGCACTTGCCTTGCAACCATGAGGTCAGTGGTTCTAGTCCCGACCCTGTCCTGTGCAAACCCCATATGCTCAACTGCAGTGCAACTGGCAACCGCTGAGAAGGCTCAGTGGCAAAGGTTCTTGCGTCCCATGGGGGAGGCCCTCAGTTCAGTTCCTGCCCTGAGCGGCCCCACATCCACCTGTGTGGAATGAAACCATGTCACAACTAATGAAACTAATAATGTACAACTATAAAGACTGCTCTGGGTCCTCCCCTCTTCTCTCTCTCACACACACACCTTTTCTCAGACAATAAAGATAAATCTTTTAAAAATGAAAACAGAGAAAAGGCCTAAATAAATAAATTCAAAAATATAAGAGAAGTGACAACAGACACCACAGAAATATACACACACACAAATTAACAAAATACTACGTGCAATTGCATGTTAACAAATTGGACAATCTAGAAGAAATGAATAAATTCCTAGAAACATATAATCTTCCTAGACCTTATTAAAAAGAAACAGAAAATCTGAATCAAGCAAAGTTTTGGACCAGATGGCTTCCCAGGTGAATTTAAAAAACATTCAAGGAAGAATTAACAACTATTCTTCTCAAACTATTCCAAAAAATCCAAGAAGAGGGAAGGCTCCCAAGCTCCTTTTATGAGGTTACCATTACCCTGATTCCAAAACCAGACAAAGACCTTACAAAGCAAAACTATAGGCAGATATCCCTAATAAACATAGATGCAAAAATCCTTAATAAAATATTAACAAACTAAAATCAGCAATATATTAAAAAGAAAATACACCACAATCAAGTGGGGTTTATTCCTGGGATGCAAGGTTGGTTTGACATCTGCAAATCAATTAATATGATACACTACATAAGCAGAATAAAAAATAAAAATCATATGATCATATCAACAGATGCAGATAAAACATTTGGCAAAATCCAGCATCTCCATGATAAAAATTCTCAGCTAACATCATACTTAACAGGGTTAAGCTAAAAGCATTCTTCATAGATCAGGAACAAGACAAGGATGGTTACTTTCACCACTTTTATTCAACATAGTATTGGAAGTTCTAACCACAGCAAATAAACAAGAAAAAGAAATAAAAGGTATCCAAATTGAAATAAAAGAAATAAAACTGGCATTATTTACTACATGACACTATAGACAGAAAACCCTAAAGATTCCATCAAAAAACAATCAGAACTGGGGAAGCCGAGATTGCTCAATAGGTTGAGCACTTGCCTTGCAAACAGGAGGTCCAGGGATCTAATCCCAGCACCAGCCCTTGCAAACCCACATGCTGGACTGTGGTGCAACTGGTAACCACCAGGATGACAGGGAAGGTTCTTGCCTCCCATTTAGAAGGACCCTAGTTTTGTTTCTGTCCTGTGTGGTCTCACATCCACCTGTGTGGAATGAAACCATGTCACAATTAATGATGTATAACTATGGAGACTGCTCTGAGCCCTTCTCACTCTTTCCTTCTCTACCTCTCTCAAACAATAAAGTAAAAATCTTAAGAAAAAAACTATCAGAACTAATAAATGAATTTATTAAAGTAGCAATGTACAAAATTAGGGGAAGTTGGGATGGGTCAGCAGGTTAAGTACTCACTTTGTAGCTCTGGGGACTGAAGATTGAATCCTGGATTTGGCCTGTGCGGAACCATGTGCTGAACTGGTGTGTGCTTCCCATGAGGTAGGCCCCCAGTTTTGTTCTCACCCCCTGGTTTGGCCCCTGGTTCAAGGGGGCCTGCCTCCCATGCAGGAGGCCCCCAGCCCAGTTCCTGCCCTGTGAGGCCCCACCCACCTGTGTGGAACGAAACCATGTTGAAAACTGAGAACGTACAACTATGGAGACTGCTCCGGGCCCTCCCCACTCTGTCTGTCTCTGTTTCTCTGTCTCTGTCAAAAACAATAAAATAAATCTTTAAAAAAATTACAAAATTAATAACAAACTATCAGAAGGAGAAACTAAGTAAATAATTCCATTTAAAGTTCATCAAGAAAAATGCCTAGGAATAAATTTAACCAAGGAGGTAAAAGACCTGTACTCTGAATATTGTAAGAAATTGAAGAGGGGAAGCCGGGATGGCTCAGTGGGTTAAGCGCTCACTTTGCAGCCCCGGGGACCAAGGATCGAATCCCGGCCCCGGCCCTGGCCCCGGCCCGTGTGGACCCATATGCTGAACTGGGGAGTGCCCCCAGTTCAGTTCTCTCTCTGTCTCTGTATCTCTCTCTCTCTCTCTCTCTCTCTCTCTGTAAAAATAAATAAATAAATAAATCTTAAAAAAAAAAGAAATTGAAGAAAGAAAATGAAGAAGAAGCAAATGAAAGCATATACTATATTCATGGATAAGAAGAATGAACATTGTTAAAATGTCCATGACTACAGAAAACAATCTTTAGATTCGATATGATCACTATCAAAATACCAATGGCCTTTTTCTTGGAACTAGAACAAGTAGTCCTAACATTTCTATCGAACCATAATATATTCTGAAAAGTCATGACAATCTTGAGAAACAAGAACATATATGGAGGCATCATGTTAGCTGATATCAATCTATAATACAAAGCCATGGTAAGCAAAACAGCATGGTATTGGTATTAAAAACAGATACATAGATTAATGGAACAGAATAGATAGCCCAGAAATAAGCCATTGTCTATATGGTCATTTAATCTATGACAAAGGAAGCAAGAATATACAGTGGGGTAAAGAAAGTCTATTGAATAAATGGTGCTGGTAATGCTGGGCACAAAAATGAAACTAGACCACCTTCTTTCACCATACAGGAGAATAAATTCAAAATGTGGTAAAGACTTAAATGGAAGACCTCAAAGCATAAAAATCTTAGAAGAAAATATAGGCAGTAAGCGCTCAGATATCACCTGTGGTAACACTTTTACTGATACATCTCCTTGGGCAAGGGAAACAAAAACAAACAAACAAACAAAAAACCAAATGGGACTAAATCAAACTGAAAAGTTTCTACTCAACAAAGGAAACCATCAATAAAATGAAAAGACATTCTACTAAATGGGAGAAAATATTCACCAATGATACATCTGATAAGAGGTTAATATCCAAAAATTATTTAAAATCCATACAACTCAACATTATAAAAACAATCCCATTAAAAAAATGGGCAGATACCTAAAAAGACATTTTTACAAAGAGGACATACAGATGGTCAATAGACATGCAAAAAGACGCCCAGTGTCACTAATCATCAGAGAAATGCAAATAAAAACTACAATGAGATAACACCTCACACCTGTCAGAATGGCCATCATCAATAAATTAACAAACAAGCATTGGTGAGGATCTAGAGAAAAGGGAACTCTTGTGCACTACTGATAAAATTGAAAATTGGTGCAGCCATTATTGAAAATAGAAAAGAGAACTATGATATGACCCAGCAATTCCACTTCAGGGTATTTATCCAAAGAAATCCAAAATGCTAATTCACAAAGGTATGTGCATCCCCATGTTCACTGAAGCACTATTTATAATAGCCAAAATGTGGAATCAACCTAAATGTCCATCAATAGACAATTGGGGGAAGCCAGGATGGCTCAGTGGGTTAAGTGCTCACTTTGCAGCCCCGGGGACCCACAATCGAATCCCGGCCTTGGCCCGTGTGGACCCATATGCTGAACTGGGGAGTGCCCCCAGTTCAGTTCTCACCGGGGCGAGACCCCGGCCCAGTTCCTGGCCTGTGCAGCCCTGCACCCACCTGTGGAATGAAACTATGTGGAAAAACCAATGATGTGCAACTATGGAGACTGTTCTGGGCCCTCCCCCTTCTCTCTGTCTCTGTCTCTGTACCCCTCTCTCTCTGTCAAAAACAATAAAAATAAAAATCTTAAAAAAAAATAGACAGTTGGGTAAAAAAATTATGGTATTTATACAATGAAGTATTACTCTGCCGTAAAAAAGAATAAAATCTTACCATTTGCAACAACATGGATAGACCTAGAGGGTATTATGCTAAGTGAACTAGGTCAGACTGGAGAAGGCAAATGACATATGATCTCACTTATATGTGGAATATAAAGAACAAAATAACCGAACACATAAAACAGAAACCGACTCAGGTACAGAGAACAAACTGATGGTTACTAGATGAAAGGAGGGTCCAAGGGCTGGGAGAGAGAAGAAGGGATTAGAAAGTACTAATTGGCAGTTACAAAATAGTTGGGAAATATAAAGTTCAGTATGGGGAATATAGTCAATAATATTATAAAAACTATGTATAGTGTCAAATGGGTACTAGACTTACAGAAAATCGTTTCATAAATTATATAAATGTCTCACCACTACACTGTTCACCTGAAACTGATATAATATAATATTGAATGTCATTATAATTGGAAAAAATAGTCACAGGGATGTGAAGTATAGCATAAGGAATATAGTCAATATTGTAATAACTGTGAATGGTACCAGGGAGGGAGGAGAGTAATAGATTTATTGAGTTATTGCTTTGTCAGGTATATAAATTTCTAACCACTATGTTGTTTTGTACACTTAAAACTAATATATAATATTGTATGTCAACTGTAATTGAAAAATAAAAAAAAATTTTTTAATTGATTTTATTCAAAAGAAGGTTAGTTCTTTTGTCTGAATTTGATTTCATTGAATTATCAGATGTAAGTTCAATATTTACTTTTGACATTCATACTCTTTAGGTAATATTTTTCATTTTTATTCAAATGTTATTATATTAACAAAGAGTAACGATAAAATATGCTATGCTGAACACTTTTACCTGCTAACAGTTTCAGTAGCGAGGAAAATTGCTTCCATTTTTTACCCGAAGTTTTTAAATTTTTTTACCTATTACATAAGGTTTCTTTTCTCTACTCCACATCACCCATTTGTGTAAACTAGAAAACTGATCTTTCAACATTTTAATCTTATGGTGGAGGTGGTTTTGTTTGCTGCTTTTGCAAAATTAAGGTAAAATTCTATATTCTAAAAAGTGATCATGAATTACAGAGATGTCTTCCTATGCGATGTTAGCTTGTCTTGCTTCAGTGACAACCTCCTTGACCTAGATTTCAATTGGGAGCAGATTCTGCTGACCACTTCTGGGTTTTATAGAATTTCACAACCAGTAAGATTAAACTTATCTGGGTGTTTTCCTTATATGTTTGTGTATTTGAAGTGGTTCGGAAGACAGTCTGTGTCTAAACTTAACTGGGCACCAACACTCCCAAGTTTGAGAAAGCCCAGCAGCTCCCTTATGTTGTTTTACATTACTTTGCATAAGGTTTTTACTTCAGAGAGTACCCCTGGTCCATGAAAAGAAGCCAAATAAAAAATGTATACATTAACCCACAACTCATTTAACCAATCAAATCTATATTTTTATGTTTGTAATTCCATACATAAAACGTTCATATTCATTATAAAAACTGCAGCAGTATGGAAATATATGAGTGAAAATGAAAGCTTCCCACACTCGCCTCCCATCTTATTCATCCCCCACAGATCTTTCCAGACTTCTCTCATAGTATTTATAAAACAGGTGGATGGATAACCCCGCCAACCTAACCCCTCCGCTACCTCCCTAGGAAAACTAGTCCCATCTTCTCCTCACTCCCTGAAATCACAAAAACCAAAAGAATTTCGTCCTGGAGCACTTCCTAGAGTGGAAAAAGAGGTGTGCTATTGCAAAATAAAAGGTGTGGACTACTGTGCAGTGGAGGGGACAGTTGAAACAACGTGTGTGTGTGTGTGTGTGTGTGTGTGTGTGTGTGTGTGTGTGTGTGTGTCCTCTCTTTTGGGCAGGTGATGAGAATCTGAGGGGAGTCTTCTTAGACAAAGGTGGGGAACGCCACGAATCACATGCTCCCTGGGAACAGCCCCTTCTTAGGATCGACCTTTTCAAATTCAGGAGAAAGTAGAAGTTAGCAAGACCTTGAACTCTTCTTTGCCTTAATTTCCTTCAGTAAACGTGTCCATCCTACACTACCTTTGGTTGCTAGGCTTGGGAGACCCAGGGTGACAGACCCTCTCTCACTGGATCATCAGGCGGGCTTCAGGAGGCAGCCCAGCGACAAGACTCCGGGCACAGGGGCAACTGTGCAAATCTGAGGACGTTCCTAAACAGGACATGCTGGGAGGACAGTGTGGGGACCTCAGCTCTCCTTTAGGATGAGAGGAGCCACAAGCTCGAGCGTGCACACACACACACACACACACACACACACACACACACACCTATATACGTCCTCTGTGTGTGATTTTATTTGTTTATTTTCTAAATCATGCATACACACAATTAAAAAAAATTAATGGAATCACATTGAATTTATTTTTCCGTCACTTGCTTTTTTCACTTACACTAGACTATCCCATGTCAGAGTCTGTAGATTCATCTCATTCTTTTGAACACATACCGCCTATCTTTTAAAATGAGAAGGCGGTGTTTGTTTGTGCTCTTTTGGTATTGCTGTTGGTTTAGGAATAGGTGGCTGGCAATAAAAGAATGACCTGCAGAGGGCTGAAGAGAGACAGGTGAGGCCACCTCCTGCGACTCGTGGTGACCTGTCCTGATGAATCCCTGCTATTAACCAGGCCAAGGGAGTGGAGCACCAATGTGTATTATTCAGCTCAGTCTCTGCATCTCTGCAAAGGAGGGGTTGGGAACGTTGGGGAAAATCCCCAAATTGCAACCATTTGAAGTGTTTCCGTTTTGTCTTAGGTTTCCATCGCACAAGCTTATCAAATCTTCAAAGACATTCAATGACATTAAATGGCCTTTTCTTCTTTTATTTCGTTCTTCTTTTTTGAAAGAATCAAAGACAAACTTCCAATGTTTGGAACATCGACTTCATCCGGTTTTAAGCTTTTATATGCGTTGCCGAGAAATTCCCAAAAGCAGACGTCAAAATGATCTTAGCGAAAGGAAAAAGTAAAGCTTATTTCAAATGTCAGTGATCAGCAATGTTTTTGAACATAATTATAATCTTTGAATATCAAGTTTCTTGAAATTAATTGTCTCAAGATCACAGTTGGGCTTTTGTTTCACAGAATGTTCAAACAACCTCAAGTTCAATATTAAGTGGTAATTGTTTTTCATAAGAATGGCACTGAATTTGCTTAGCAGCTAGCTTGCATAAGGTAATAGAATGGAACAACACTGTGAGGGCTGGGGCGGGACTCAGGGCTGGGAGCCAAGCAGATGTGCCTTTGTGGTCCCTCCTCCCAGCCTGGAGCTTCTCCAGGGCAGTTCTGCTTTCCAGGCTTCAGAATTTACTTGTTTTAACTGCGGAGAGGGACGTCAGCAGGGGCTCTATGAGTCAGACAGAGATTGAGGGTTGAAATTTGAATTTTCCTTAAAATAGTGCAGAAGGGACTTCCCAAAGTGTAATTCTCTTGACGAAAATGCCCATTTTAATTGTAAAACTGTATTTCCAAATTCCTACCAGCAATGGTGTAAGCGATGACTTGTGTCAAGGGCTCATCCCATAGAATCTGAGGGAAGAACTGATGAGGGGAAGTAAGAGGCCTGAAAATTCTGGAGCAACATTTCCCTCTCTGGGAGGGAGCCCCCTGACGAGTCCTGGATGATCTCAAAGCAGTGACTTCATAAATCAGATTGATTGTAGCAGTCTGACATTTCCCAACAGTGGCTTAAAGAAATTCATTCTGTTAGAAGATAGAATAGTCAGTATTTTTGTTTCATTTTTAAAATATGCTGTAATTACTTTTTAAAAATGTCAGCCTTAAAACAGAAAGTTTGAGAGCCAGCAAATGCCTATTTAATGAGCTGATCAGATGAACCAGCTTACATATCAGTTACTTGGGGGTGGGGGTATCACTCGTCCAACACAGTTGGCTCATTGGGTGGGGTGGACTATCTGTAGTTTTCATTATTTTATCCTTAGTTCTGTATCAGTTTAGTCTATTTAAAACTACTGATCAAAGTGGTGAAGCAGAGTAAAAAGGAAATCCACTGAGTAGGAGAAAATATTTGTAAATTGTATATCTGATAAGGAATTAACATCCAGAATTTATAAATTACTCCTAAAACTCAAAAACGACCAGCTTAATTAAAGTGGACAAAGTTCTTGAAAAGACATTTCTCCAAAGAAGATATTCAAATATTTTCCACTAGATCTATACATGTTTTTATCTGAGCACAATTCCTTTTTTTTCTCTCTAAGATTTGTTTGAGATCGCTTCTCGGCCTTTTGGCTAAGATCAAGTGAAGATTTGTTTGAGAGAAGGTAAGAGAGAGAGAGAGAGAAGAGGGGAGGGCCTAGAGCAGTCTATGTAGTTGTACATCATTAGTTGTGACATGGTTTCATTCCATACAGGTGGATGTGGGGCTGTTTGGGGTGGGAAACAAACTGGAGGCCTGCCACATGGGAGGTGAGAACCTTTGCCACAATCCTGGTGGTTACAGTTGCACCACAGTTTCAGCATATGGGTTTGCATGGGTCAGGGCTGGGCTTGGGGCCGGGATTCGATCCCCAGACTTCACAGTTGCAAGACAAGAGCCTGCTCAACCTGCTGAGCTATCACAGGATCCCCTTAGCTGAACATAATTCTTAATTTTACATCAAATTATTTTTGGTTCTTTAAAAATTAATGTTGAAAGAAAATATATAGTTAAAAAAATTAAACTTGGCTTTTTTATTTATGGAGAAAAAGTCTTATATTCACAATGTCTGATTTCTGAACAAATGATACCAAATAGTTTGAAATCTCTAGCTCCTCATTTAGAAACTAAACAGAAAAATTATAATATTATAAGCCAACTGGTGTTTTATAACCAAAAACTACCAACATGTAAGACAGCTGCTTTGGTCTATATTTGATGTCATAATGAAGAAACACTTCAGTCTAATTTTTTTTCTCATTTAAAAAATGTTATGGGGACAATAGATACAAATTATTATTTTTTTAAATCACAGAGTACAGCAGGTTTGTGGAGAAAATTATCACACTTGTTCTTCAAAATATGTGGGCTTTCACCCATACTGTTGCCCTTCTCTTCTGAGTTTTTGATATTTTATTTTTTGTTATTCTATTTTTAAACTTTGCACCTTGAAATAATATACTTAGATCTCTATTTTTGTCCAATTAATTTTATATACTGTTCCTTGCCTCTCTAGGATGTTACATTGTATTTCTTTAACTTTCACCTCTGAACTTAGGGTTGTTATTGTTGTTGTTTTCTGAATCTTATGTGGATTATTTGTAGATTAATTTTTAAAGTTGAAACTTATTAAACAACATGCACATCAAACTTGTCCAACCAATGGCTCACAGGCTACATGTGGCCCAGGATGGCTTTGAAATCAGCCCAAAACAAATTGTAAGCTTTCTTAAAACATGAGATATTTATTGCAATTTTTTTTTTTTTTTAGCTCACCAGCCATTGTTAGTGTTAGTGTATTTTATGTGTAGCCCAAGACAATTCTTCTTCCAATGTGGCCCAGGGAAGCCAAAAGGTCGAATACCCCTGATGTGCATTATCACTACATAGGTATTTTTAACTGCAAAGATGTTTTAAATGCTAGGATTCTATTTCCTTCTGTACATGGTCAATGTCAGCACCCTAGGGTCACCTGAAAAAAGTATTTCTAGAATCATAAGCAAAAAAAAAAAGATTATTTTTTCCTAATACTTTACCAACTGCTCAAAATCATGCTACCTTCTAGTTGCTTATTGTTTGAACCATAACTATCTTGTACAACTTTCTAAGTGCTCTTTTTTAAAATCTTGTCAAAAAGAAAGAAAAAAAGAAATAAATCTACTAAAAAAAAATTTTATTTTATTGTTTTTGAGAGTGGTGAGAGAGAGAGAAGTGAGGAGGACCCAGTATAGTTTCCATAGTTGTGTGCATTAACTGTGACATAATTTCATTCCACACAGGTGGATGTGGGGCCTCTCAGGGCAAGAACGGAACTGGGGGACCTTCACTGCCATCTTGATGGTTACCAGTTGCACCCGCAGTTCGGCATATGGGTTTTCATGAGCTGGGGGTCAGAATTCGATCCCCGGCCCTCACGATTGCAAGGCAGGCGTTCAACCAGCTGAGCTGTCCCTACCGCACAAGTCTCTTCTTAATAGGCTTCTGGGTCAGTTTCAGTCTTTCTTGTATCCCATATCTTCTTTTTTCTTGACTTTTTACTCACCTTGCTGAAACTTCCTAAAAAGAAATATATGGGAGATATATATGCAAAATTCTTACATCTGTGCAAATATCTTTATTTTGCTTTCTCATTTAATTAATGATAGGTTGACTTTAATTTAATTTTTAAATTAAAAATTACTTTAAATTAATGTCAGGATACCTTGACTTACCACTTCTTGCTTCAAAATAATTTGTCTATTCACTTTGGCATTTTCCTTTTGGCTGCTTATTGTTTATATATATCTAGGGTTCTTTAATTTTTCATATTTTACTCTGTAGCAAACTACTATTCATGAAATTACCTTTCAAGAAGGGTTGCCATGGACTACAAGATGGCAGCAGAGACTTTTTGATAGTCAAGTCAGTTTTTCATTAATAAGGATTTCTGACAGAAAAGATAAACCTAAACCTAATATACTGAAAGCTTTTCAGTTAAGAGGTCACAACTTATCATATTGCAGGTCACAACATTCTGTAGGTAGTAAAAGTGATAAATTCATCAATGCATCAAAGTCTTCAGAGACTTTAAAAATAATAACAAGTGTTTCATGATGATAGAAATTTTATTCAATAAAAAGGGCCAGGGAATCCAAAACTAAAAGAGGGCAATTATAAAACCCAAGACCAAAGACAAGAGATAAGTCCTCGAGTCTCAGAAGGCCGGCAATTATAGAAATTATGGCAGAGGACAAATAGTTCTCAGAAAGTCCTAGCCAGCACACTTAACCCAGGTGCAAGGTCCGCCCCTATTACCCCTCCCACTTAGAACTTCCTGATACCCGCCTTTAAAATGCTCTCCCACCTGCCAGATGCTGCTGATGCCTCCTTTGGGCATCAGCCCAGCCATTCTCAGTTGTCTCTAGTACCTGCCCATAAAAATGCTCTCCCAACCCCCAGAGTTGCTGATGCCACAGCACAGCAGATTTTTCCTTTAATAAACCTGCTTGCTTGAACTCAGTGTGTGGTCTCTTTTCGGGAAACCTTACAAATATAATAACTGAGAAGTCTGCTATTTCACAACATTAAGCAAATTAATTCTTTGCATGATAGAAATTTTAAAGTGATAAGGGAGAAAATATATATTAAGCAACTTTAGTAAAATAATAAATATTAAAACAGTTAAAATAATTGAAAAAAGTTATATTGGCATTATATATTCTAACTTTTGTATCCAGATCAGCTTCTTGATAAACAAATTTAACTGTCTGTATACTTGATATTTATTACAGATTTTTAATATTAGCCCTTTAAATCCCTCATGATTTTCAGATATTTCAAGAGTTAAATTTTTAAATATACATGTTTAACTTCTAATAACTCTTTAATGTTTTTCCATAATTTTATTTTTTATTTTTGTTTAATTAATGAATTTTTTAGTTAGAAATGCTATTTTAGATAAGAGATTCTAATATGCATAATATTATAATAAGATGAGCATCAACAACATAGTGGCTATTTAATATTATTAGTCTTTTTGAGATTTATTTTATTGATTTTTATCAGAGAGAAACAGAGACTGAGACCCAGAGCAGTCTCCATAGTTGACATCAGTTTTCCATATAGTTTTACTCCACAGGTGGGCACAGGGCTGCACAGGGCAGGAACTGAGCCGGGAGCCTCCCACATAAGTCCTGGCAAGAACTGAACTGGGGGCACACCCCAGTTCAGCATGTGGGTCCGCATGGGCCAGGGCTGGGATTCGATCCTCTATCCTAGGTCCTTGGGGCTTCAAAGCGAGCGCTTAACCCACTGAGCCATCCCAGCTTTCCTTATTTAATATTTTTTATTCTTACTCGTTCTAGAGCAAGACTATTCTAATCAGACTCATCTAATCAGTTTAGTAGAATATTCTATTTTAAAGAATTAAAATATAACAATATAACAAAACATTATAATTTAATGTTAACCAAATTACATGGCATATACCACTTGTTAAATTGAAAAAGAAAATCCAATTTGGCTTTCTGTATAATGAATTTAGAAATATGAAATAATTATGAAAATTATAATACAATTAAAATGTTTTTATTACTGTTACACTTAAAATAACATTTTATACCTCACAAAACCATCTATCTATATCTATCATCTATCTATCTATCTATCTATCATCTATCTATCTATCTATCTATCATCTATCATCTATCTTGTAGTCCAAGGACTGATTTTAGAACTAATGTGAAAATGCAAATGATTTGGATTACCCAAAGTGATCTTGAAAAAAACAAAATTTCAGAGATTTACAATATCTGACTTTAAGATTTCTATCACCTATAGTAATTAGAGTGGTACTGATGTAATGACAGACAAATCAATGAACTGAACAGAGAACCTAGAAAAAGACCCACATTAACACGGTTATTTAATTTTTGACCAAAGCAATTCAATGAAGAAAGGAAAGGCTTTTCAATAAATGGTACCAGAACAACTGGATATTCATAGAGAAGTACATGAACTTCACATGCACCTCATTCTTATCCAATAAATAATTAAAAATGTACCATAAACCTAGGCTTAAGAACTAAAACTACAAAGCTTCCACAAGAAAACTTAAAAATGTCTTAATGACCATGAGGTAGACAAAAATTTCTTAGACAGGACTCAGAAAGTAGTTATCATAAAATAATAACTTGATAAATTAGACCTTACAAAAATTTTAAAGTCCTACTCCCTGAGAGGCAATGTTAAGATAAATAAGCAATCAAGAAGAAAATATTTGCTAAATGTATATTTAATAAAGGATATCTATTCAAAATATATAAAGAACTGTTAAAATTCAATAACAGAAAGACAAAAAAAAAAAACAAACCAAAAAAACTATTTTTAAAAAGACAAAAGATTTGACTAGACACCTACAAAGGAAAATGGCTAATAAATAAATAAATAAATGTTCAACATCATTATTTATCAGGAAAATGCAAATTAAACTATAATTAAGTTACCACTACAACTAACCAGAATGGCTATAACTAAAAACAGTGACAACACCAACAGTATGAGAGTTGAAATAACAAGAATTCTCACACATTGTTGGTAGATATGTAAAATGGTTCATCACTTTGAAAAAAATTCTGATATTAAACAAACCTTATGACTCAGTGTTTCTACTCAGGATTTCACCCAAGAGAAATTAAAAACATGTTCACAAAAGAACTTGCACAAGAAGGTTTTGTTTGGAGACAATTCCCCACGGGCTTTTTTTCTCATGTTTTCTGAGAAGCACTGGCTGCCTTTGTTCTGAGCTATCTGTTTGTATAGAGAACAGCCTTGGAAGATCAAGATAATGTCTTTCTTCAGGGCAGTCATAAATGATTCAGTTCCCTAAGCTCAAGGTTTGTGTCCTGTGACATAACACATGTAGCAGGTGTCACTTGGCTCTGTTACTTTACCCTGAGTGTATATGGCTTAGAAAACTGGTGCAAATACTGAAACTCTGGCTACCACAATTGCTATTGTGTAGATGCAACTGTCTCGTGTCTTTTGCCAGCATCTATGAAACTGTGCTGGGCTAACTGGCTATCCTGAAAGTGGGGTAAAACTTCAGACCCTGTATAGTTCTTGACATGTTCATGGAAGATCTTTTTCCTAATTTCCCCAAAGTGGAAACAATGCAATGTCCATCAGTGGGAGAATGGATGAAATTAATTGTGATATACTTAATGATGGAATACCACTCAATAATAAAAAGGAATGAACTATTGAAACCCACAGTGTGAATGACTCTCAAAAACGGGTTGAGTGAAAGAAAGCTTACACAAAATGTTTGTAATTGTCTGATTGTACTTATCTGGAGTTCTAGAATAGGTACAATTAATCTTGGTGTAAAAAATGAAGACAGGGGAAGCCGAGATGGCTCAGTGGGTTAGGCACTCACTTTGCAGCCCCGGGGACCAAGGATCAAATCCCGGCCCTGGCCCGTGAGGACCCATATGCTGAACTGAGGAGTGCCCCCAGTTCAGTTCTCACTGGGGCGAGACCCCGGCCCAGTTCCTGCCCTGTGCAGCTCCACTCCCACCTGTGGAATGAAAGTATGTGGAAAAACCAATGATGTGCAACTATGGAGACTGTTCTGGGCCCTCCCCCTTCTCTCTGTCTCTGACTCTGTATCTCTCTCTCTCTCTCTGTCAAAAACAATAAATAAATCTTAAAAAAAAAAATGAAGACAGCAGTTGTTTCTTGGTGAGGTTAAGCAGGAGACTGACTAGGAAAAAACATGAAGAAACTTTGTTGGGTGATGAAAATTGATCTAGATAGGGGTTGGGTTAAGTGTTGAATTTTTCTAAACTCATAGAATGGTATGGTGGGTAGTTGTCTATTTCACGGTATGTACATTTTACCTTAAAAAACAAACAAACAAAGAAACTATAGAACAAATATTAAGACCTAGTTAAGTATATGCAAGTTGAAATATTTAGGGATAAGAAGTGTTCATGTCTGCAGCTTATTTTGAAATGTGTACAAAAATACTGTAGATTGATAGGTATATAGATAAAAGGAGGAAGAATACAGTGATACCTTGGAATTCGAACACCCCAAAACTTGAAAAACTTGGAATCCGAACAAAAAAATCAAGCAAATTTTGCCTCGGAATCTGAATGCTGCTTTGGAATCTTAACACCAGTGCATTGTTTGTGTGAGATGTATTGACTGTAAGGCCCATAGCTTTATCCAAATGCCCACTCATCTTGGAACTCAAATGTTTTAGAACTTGAACAGGGTTCTGGAATGGATTAAGTTTGAATTCCAAGGCATCACTGTAGATATGTGATAAAATATATAGAACAACATATTAGTGATTGTAGAAGCTAATAGTTGGGTATATCACTATGCAATTCTTTTTTTTTTTTTTAATTGGTTTTTGACAGAGAGCGAGACAGACAGACAGAGACAGAGAGAAGGGGGAGGGCCCAGAGCAATCTCCATAGTTGACAGCATTAGTTTTCCATATAGTGTTACTCCACAGGTGGGGGTGGGGCTTCGCAGAGCAGGCACTGGGCCGGGGGCCTCCCACAAAGGCCTCGGCAAGAACTGAACTGGGGGCACACCCCAGTTCAGCATATGGGTCTGCCTGGGCGGAAGCCAGGATTCGATCTCTGGTCTCCAGGGCTGCAAAGCAAGCACTTAAACTGCTAAGCCATCTCAGCTTCCCCTATGCAATTCTTTAAACTTCTCTATATGCACAAAAATTTTCATTAAAAATACTGGGGAAAATACACTTAAAATTCGGTTGGACTTACAGTACTATATTTTGTTGTGACAGGAGTTTGTTAATGAAAATAAGGTTTGGAAATATTACTCAAAGCCAGATATGTTGGTCTTTTCAGTTCCTACAAATTAGCTATAAATACAGATACCTCTCAGACCAGAGAGACAGTGAGAATCAAAAATGATGGGAAGGTTTCTAGCTCGCCATTACTGTATTTTTCTGTGCATAAGGTGCTCCCATATATTAGATGACTCCTATTTTTCTAACCCAACATTAAGAAATCAATTCATGGGTTACTCCCATATATAAGATGACATCCAATTTTTAGTCTATTAGTTTTAGACAAATGGATTGTCTTTTGCACAGAAAAACACCGTAATACAATTTTTAAAATGTGATTATCAGCTACATAAAACTTTATTAAAAAGGAAGCATTTTTTTTGTATTATCATGGACAAGCTTATTATTATAGTAAGATCATCCATGCAAATCCTCCCCTAAGTCCATCAAAATTGTAATAAATGAATAAAAAATTATTAAATAATTGATATTTATTATATAATTGTGCAACTTAAGATACTTCAAATTTATGACACTGTTGTATTATATTTTTATATGCTGTATGAATATCTTTTGGAATTTATGACAATTTTGATCACATCTGTAATGCTTCTAATGTTGAAATAAATTATATTATTTTCTTTGGGAAAAATATAACTTACTTTGTATCACAGTTCCTAGCAACATGTTTTTGAAAAGAGGGATACTGGGGAAGCTGGGATGGCTCAATGGGTTAAGCGCTTGCTTTGCAGCTCCGGGGACTGAAGATTGAATCCTGTCCCCAGCTTGTGCAGGCCCATATGCTGAACAGGGGCATGCCTCCCATATGGGAAGTCCCCAGCCCAATTCCTGCCCAATGCGGCCCCTGCCCACCTGTGTGGACCTAAACCATGTCAAAAATTGATGACGTACAACTATGGTGACTGTTCTGGGCCCTCTCCCTTCTCTCTGTCTCTGTCTGTCAAAAACTATAAAGTAAATTTTAAAAAAGAAAAGAAAAAAGGGATACTACTTGTATTTTTAAGTAAAGAATTATTTTGCATGAGTTTTTTTTTAAGTGTCTATATCCTAAGTGAAGAAATTGAATTGGGTGACCATAGATCTCTTCTGCTCAACATTTTGCTCACTGCTCTGTCTCCTGAGCAGTGAAAATACAAATTACAGCTGCCTTTTTTTCCAAACAGAAAGTGTCATTATTTTCCTCCTCCAAAATGAATCGTTTTCCTCATTTGAACAATAAAGAGACAGTGAACACATTCTCATACATATTCCATCCAGATAATTGTTTGCTATTTGTTGTATACAATGGACATCTTGTATGCCAAAATATAAAAATACATAGTAGTTTTGACAAGATACATATGTAGTGTTCTACTGCAGAGGATATATCATAATTGATTTAATCAATTCTTTGCTGATGAATCTTTAGGTCCCGATGTTTTTATTATTAAAAATAACAATAAATATTCTTGTGCATGCCACACTAGTACAAGTATCTAACCTTAGAATAAGTTTTTGGATCACAGTTTATCTAAACTTTAAATTTTATTAGATATCCTAAATTTCTCTCTTGGAAGTTTGCAGCAATTTATAGTTCCACCAACAGCGTAAGAATTTTTAAACTACTACTTTAGCTTCTAGAAACCCGCAGTTCCTATCTTGTAAGGTAAAATATTTAACAAAGGAACTCTTAAATATTCATTAGAGGGGGACATTTCTCATCCCTTATTTACCAGAAAGACTCCCAGCCACTTCAATTAAAGACTATAAAGGTCATTACAATTGCTACTCCTTTGTTGTAATTAGACCCATATATAAACTTCCCAGGGAGATAGTAACTCATCATATTTTTAAAAGCCTATCTAAAAAAAAAAAAAAGCTTTTTTAAAAAGTTTTAAAAGCTTTTCAACAGCCACTATAAGGAAAGCCTTTTGATGGTAAACTTCAAAGTCTTATTTTGGATAAAGCTCTTTCCTTTTTGTTTCAACTTCAGTAAAAAAAAAAAGAAAAGGAAAATATGATTCCTTTTCTTGAGAACTAGATTTTCAGCCATTAAAGGCGTGTCTCCACAAATATGGCCACAATCAGAGGCAGAACCACGGGTAAATCAGTGAGCCAGAAATTCTAATGATCCATTAAATAACCCTGTGCAAGTTCAATAATTTCAGGTGTTGTCTAATTTAGCCAGAACATAGAACTTAGAGAGGTTTAGCAACTTTCTTAAGGTCATCTGTGACTAGCTAGTGACAAATCCCAGACTCAGCCCAAAATCTTATCCGACTTGGAGACCTATTTTACTGCCTTGGTTCATTTTTTTCTTCTTCAGTTTAAAACAGAAGTTTTCTTTTATTTTTTTAAAAAGATTTATTTTACTGTTTTGAGAGGTGAGAGAGAGAGACACACACACACACACACAAGGGGGAGGGCCCAGAGCAGTCTCCATAGTTGTACATCATTAGCTGTGATGTAGTCTCATTTCACACAGGTGGATATGGGGCTGTGTGGGGAGGGAGCCAAACTGGGGCCTCCCACATGGGAGACAAGAACCTTTGCTGCCATCCTGGCAATTACCAGTTGCGCCACAGTTCAGCACATGGGTTTGCATGGCCAGGGATGGGGCTGGGGCCAGGATTCAATCCCTGGACCTCATGGTTACAAGGCAAACGCTCAATCTGCTGAGCTATCCCAGGGTCCTCTTTTTATTTTATTTTATTTTTATTGAGATATACTTTGACATACAACATGATATTAGTTTTGGGCATACACTATGATTCAATAATTATATATGCGAATTTTGCAAAATGATCACCACAATAAATCTAGTTAACATCCATCACCACACACAGTAACAGTTTTTTAGCAATTAAAAAAGATGTATTAAAATGGTCACAAAAGACAATTGGAAAAAAAAAATGAACTTGATGGTTTTTCCTGAACTGAATACATTTCCACAGAAAGGCTACAGATAGTGTGAAATTTTATCTCTAAGTAATCTACCTTAAAAAATCATGTGTCATTTTAAGAAGTCTCATTCTATCAATAATAAGTCATGGGAAAGGCAGCTCTTTTATTTAGAAGCAACCCCACTGTTGTCTTCCTTTGCCAGAGTCAGCAATGCAGGGCCCAAAGACCCACAGAGGTGGTGCAGGGTGAGGAGGAAGCCCGGCCCTGAGCACAGCACTGAGTGTGAGGACTTCCCTCAGATAGGCCTGTCCAGAGCCAGAGGCGTGGAGGCTGGGGACAGCCCTGGGCTGGGAAGAAGGTTGGGTAGGAGATGCCTGCAGAACACCCAGTGCTGACAGTCAGGTCTGGTTGGGTGGGAAGGTCATGTAGTCAAGTGCGGGAAGGAGGCAGCATGGGAGAGCCTGAGGAGGGGACCAAGGCCACAGGTGTCATTAGAGGGTGTGGTGGCAGCCACTCTCCATGGAAATTCTTGGTCCTCACAACAGAAGAAGAAATTAGGGCTCTTGTTATCAGGATAACATTATTTTTTTCTTGTGATGAGAACTTTTAAGATCCATTCTGTTATTTTATATAAGTGCTGAAACACAACCGTTATAAAGTAGTTAGCATTAGGACTATTTTTGGAAATGACCTAACTGAGGTCAGAACATTTTTTTATAGAGCAGAGGTCAGTAAAGTACCTTCACTTGTTTTTCCAAATAGAGAATTTGGGGAACATGCCCACACTCATTTGTTCACATATTATCTGTGGATGCTTTTGCATTATAACAGCAGAGTTGAGTAGTTCTAACAGAGACCCTGTGGCCCCCCAAAACTAACAAACTTACTCACAGAGCCTTTAAGATAAATATGCTGACCTTGACATACAGTAGAAATTAAAGCCAACATTCAAACTCAGTTCTGTCAAATTCCAAATAATTTGTGCACCATTACCTACTCTACTTACACCTACTTGTTGTGCATACAGTTTTGCAAAGCAGCTGACAGTATTTCTCTTATTCTTTTGGACATGTTAGAGTACTGCAGCCTGGAGGAGAGTACAGTTACATGTGAATGCAGTGCCTGTGGGTAAAGGTCATTCCACAGTCCTGCTAATTGAGCCTGCCAGTCAATCACATCTAGGTTTTATATGTACGGTAGGCCTCCCTTATTGGCAAGGGACATTCCAAGCCCCATAGTGGATGTCTGAAACTGTGGGTAGTACCAAAACCTATACATACATAACCATGTAAACTTTCATTTATAAATTAGGCACAGTAAGAGATTAACAACAATGGATAATAATAAAATGGAATAATTATAACAATATACTGTCGTAAATTAGGTGAATGGCTTTGGGGCCATTACTAAGAGAAACAAGTGTTGCTTGAACACAAGTACTGTGATACCACCACAGCTGATTTGATAACTGAGAAGGTTGCTGATTGACTAACAGTCACGTAGTGTACACAGTGTGGATTTGCTGGACAAAGGAGTGATTCACATCCTCAGAGACATGAAGCAGAGATTTCATCATGTTACTTAGAATGACATGCAATTTAAAACTTATGAATTGTTTATTTCTTTAAATTTCCACTTAATATTTTCAGTCCACAGTTGATTGCAGGTAACTGAAACTGTGGAAAGTAAAACCATGGGTAAGGAGGGACAACTATACCTTGTTTTGGTGGTTTCTTGGAGTTGAGGGAAGTTTGCTTAAGTGACAGGTAGAAAAGTTGAAGGAATTCTTTCTTATCAGTCAAAAGCTAGCCAAGCTCAACTTTCCTATGAAAGCAGTATAACCTAATCAAGTTTTCTTGTTACAGATTGAGACAGGGAAAGCTTTAATAGGATTCTATGTGGTAAGAAATTTGTCAACTTCCAATGAAAGGCAATAGCCTCTAATCTTTCCTAAAATCCAATAAAATGACAACATAAATATTTTTAGAAATAAAAACCATAAGCCCACAGGGCAAAGAGAATAAGAGAAGCAACCGCAAATAATGACACCTGGAAGCCAGAAAACACATTAACTGCCTTAGCAGACCCAAGCAAGATGAATTCTAAACTGTTAGTGAAAAAGCCAGAATGCAAGTCAATTTACTGAAAAATTTCCCAAAAGCTCAGAGTTAAAAGGCTCAGGAACTAAAACCAAGAGAATTAGTTGAAAGTCTTTTTAATAGTTAGACCATTCTATCCCCTTTCCATATGTTCATTCACATCCTTCCACTCCTGACTTTCTTGTCCTCAGAATTCCACTCTTTCCCTTCAAGGTCCCTGACCAGTCAGCCAGGCAGTTGGCTTGGGTGCAGAAACTGAGTAAGAGACTTTTGGGGACAACTTCCTTCAGACTCTGCTGGTTCCTTCTTGCCCCTTTTGTGGGTATAGATACCAAGCAGCAGCTTATTGGCTGCCTGTTAATTGCTCCTTTAGGAACACGGTGCTCTATTAACCACCTCTACCACTCTCTGCTGGTTGAGCCCCCTGGGTGCTGCTTTGACCTTACTGGTCACTATAGAAATTACAACCTTCTGGCTGTTGTAAGTTAAGTACCTTCTCTTGGTCTCTATTACTTTGGGGTCCCATTTCCCCACAGGTTTTAACAAGTCCAGCCTTGTGTTCTACCAGTACTAGCCTCATTCCTGACTTGCAGAGAAGAACCCCTGAACTCTTTAGTGATTTTGGTCCCCCACTAACAAGTACATTTGTAATGGCCTTGGTGAAAGGTGCATCCTGGGACCCTCCTGTGGAACATAATCCTCTGGTGGGTCTTTGGCTGCATATAATATATCCAACACGCACACTTAGCTCAATTTTTTAGTCCTTTTCTCTGTCATGTGCCAGGGAAACTCAGATCTAGCCACTCCTCACTTAGTGCCTTACCTGTCTAACAACTACTTGAACTTAAGATCAGTTCTCCAGTGCGGGGAATTTCCTTTCTCAATCTGTGTGAGTCTTGGGAATCCCCTTTCTCAGTCTTTGTCTTGTTCCTGAAATTGGTTAGTATTCACTACATGAAGCCTTTGCAATCACACAAGACTATATATGTTGTTTATAAATTTGTACTTTACTGTTCACTCTTAGTACAAGATGTCAGTGAAAGGGAAAAAAATGGCTTCACCTGGAGGAAGTGCCAAGATTCGAAGGAAGGCTATGGATCTTGAGAGGAAAATGAAGATTGTAAATGAATATGAAGTACAAAAGAAGATCTCTGTAAAAGGATTAGCTGGTGTGTTCTCAAAAGTGAATGTGGCTCTAATGAGAATTAGTGGATATGGATATGAATGTTGAATGGCTCACAAAAACAGAATGGGAAACCAATAAATATTTATGATGCTATTGTGAAATTTATGAAAAACAAAAGAAACTTATAAAGCAGACCATGATAACAAGATTCTTCTAGAAAGCCACACCCAGGACCCCTACCTCTAGAAGTACTTCCATTTTGTTACCCTCATATCCCTCATTCGGGCCTTCCACAGTTCCTGATATCTTCGCCTGTCCTATTGTCAAAACCTTCCCCGCCCAGAAACTTTGCAAGTTCTACTATTGTACCCATTGTGTTTTCTGCTGGCTTGATTAGATTTTCACTTTGAATTGACTCCAACCATATATTTTTCCAACAAGCACATAGTATCATTGGTTTTATTTCTTTGATGAATAAATTTATGAGATTAATACAATCTAAAATTGTAAAACGTTTTCATGCCTCTATGAGTTTTATAGATTCATCTTCGACTTTATTCAAAGCTGGTGTAATGGCTTTCTGATTAATTAGTCTTAAAAGTAACTATAATTCCTTGATCTAGAGGTTTATATAAGTTATATTTAGTGGTTAAAAAGTTATTTTGACATTTGGGTGATTTAAATCTTTCAGATGGCTGAGTGCATTATCCGATATTAGTAGAACTTTAAAATCTAGATTTTTCTGCTTTAAGTAGTTTTCCACACTTGATACAAAACATTTTAAAACCACATTTTAAATAATTCAGTAGTTACCCAAGCTTTTCTATTTGCTGTCCAATATACTGGTAAATTACACTTATTTACGTTTTTCAATGCATGAAGATTGAGAGATTTAAAAACCAGCAGAAGTTTTACCAAGTGATTGCCTGAAGCATTATTGCACATAAATGATGTTATGCTGTCTTTTGATGCCTTAAAACCTGGAGCAACTTTTTCATTTTTTAAAATAAATGTTCTCTTGGGACTTCCCCCCCCCTCCCCCCGCTCCCCCTCCCCAATCAATGACCAGTCTGATTGGCATTGAAAACCTGATGTCTTGAATACCTACCCTGCTCAATAATTTCTTGCATTTCCTTTGGATAAGTTTTGGTGGTGTCTTTATCAGCTCATGCACTTTCTCCTTGTATTTTTAGGTTTTGTAATGAAAACATTTTCTAAAATGGTCAACCCACCCTTTGCTAGCAACAAAGTCAGGGTTAATAGCAGATTCTCCATTTTCCTTTAAGTAACTGTAGATTTTTAAAGCTTTATGTTTAATAATATTGGTGTCAATGGGATCCTTTTTTTTTGAACAGTCATCAGTCTAGATACTGGGTTTTTTTTCCATCTTCTCAATTGTGGGTGCTCTGGGATGAGACGGCATATTTGGGGGAGATAGAACAACCAGCAGCAATGGAAGCTCTAATTTTATGTTCATTTTTCTGTATAGTCCAGATTGTTGCTTCATTTAAAGATTTATTTTTATTGTTTTTGACAGAGAGAGAGTGAGAGAGAGAGAGAGAGAGAGAGAAGGGGGAGGGCCCAGAACAGTCTCCATAGTTGCACATCATTGGTTTTTCCACATAGTTTCATTCCACAGATGGGAGTGGGGGCCGCACAGGGCAGGAACTGGGCCAGGGTCTTCACCCCAGTGAGAACTGAACTGGGGGCACTCCCCAGTTCAGCATATGGGTCCACACGCGCCAGGCCGGACTCAATCCTCGGTCCCCGGGGCTGCAAAGTGAGCGCTTAAGCCACTGAGCCATCTGGCTTCCCCTGTTGCTTCATTTAAATCCAAGGCTTTTATGACGTATGATACTCTTCTCTCTTTTCGAGCCAATTCAAAATCTGGAATTTTTGTTCTAGCAAGATGAACTGTCTTTTAAAAGGTTTTGTTTTTTGTTTTTTTGTTTGCTTTTTGTTTTTATTTTTTTTATTTCTACCGAACATAGTTCAGGGCTACGAATTAATTCACAAAAATGAAAAATATAATTACCATTTCTTTAAAAAGTGTTGAATAATACCTGAACAATTGTGATGTTTGTATAATGTATTAAAAAGGAAAACACAGTTTTTAAAGGTATGCACTTAATATTCCATGAACAAAATGAATTTAAAATTCTAATAAATTTTTAAATTTTGCAGGCAAATCTGATACAACACCCACACTTGAATGAAAAATTTCAAATGAGATATCTTTTGCTCTTAAAAGCTTTTATTATGCTCTGTGTTGTTTGGGGATTTCTCTAATTCTAAAACTGTGTTAGAGTGAAACCATGTTCTAGGGTGCCATGTTGTACGAAGGTTCCCCAATTCTTGAAGCATGTTAGAGTGAAATTGTGTTATAGAAGTGCTGTGTTATACAGGAGTTAGCTGTACATGTTTCAGTCTCAGGTTTTTCTGACTAGGACTTTGACCTTAGCATAACCAACTTGCTTTTGGCTGAGAATTCAAACTTCCCTGGAACTCATCTGTGACTGCTCTTCTGCAGGAGATAAGGGCCTTTTTGTATGCTATCAAAAAGGCTTATGGCTCCTTGGCCATCAACTGCTTATTAGTGGTGCTCAGTCTCCAATTATCTCTCTGCAGGGCTTTAATACACTTTATCAACAACCATCCAATTCAACTGTCATGCAAGACATTGTTCCCCTCGTATTCTTAAATCCCTGAATCATTTTATCTTCAACAGTGTTCTTCTACCCATGGACATTTTCCCAGTTCACCACTGGTAAAGTCTTTAGTAATTGGGTCATGTCCTTGTGCCAGGACTACCTGACTGTCTGTGCCCACCTACCAGTCAGAATAGTATTCTCAACACCAGCCAAGTGGAGAGTCAATAAATCCCAAATCCCATCTTTCTATTTGTTTCCTTAGACCGCAATTTCTGTATGATTTGCAATAGTCTGAGACCTCTAAGAGGCAAATGCCAGTAGGGGCCAAGACATGCAAGAGATTTATTAGGGGAAAACCATGAGAGAAAATGAAGATATTGGGAGAACTATAAGCCATGCTGTAGGTATGACCCCTATTAAAAAGAAAGGGAGAAAGGGAAGGAAGGAAAAGAAGGAAGGAAGGAAGGAAGGAAGGAAGGAAGGAAGGAAGGAAGGAAGGAAAGGAGGGAGGGAGGAAGAAACAATGTAGAAAGGTCCACAGACTGCAGTGTAGTTCTAAGAAAGTTTGGCAAGGCCATAGGGAATCTTCAAGCCAAAGAGACCCATGAGCAGAATCCTTACAGAATGGGCTTGCTTTGGTATTCCTGCAGCTCTTAGTCATTGATTGAGAAGCAGCCAATGCAGGAAGTGTAGTGTTGGGGAGAATGCAGTGATGTATTTGCAGCAGAGCATCTGGGAACCTCAGTCATTTAGGATCCCTACAGTCAGAGACCCGAGAGGTACACTCTTCAGCTGCCAGACCTCACATGACAAAGAAAAAGAGGAAAACAATTTTTACAAAAATTTGTCTTCAGCTTTATTGAGATATTATTAATATATAACATGTAAGTTTAGATGTATAATGTGATCACTTCATGCATGCATATGCGGTAAAGTGATTACCACAATAAGGTTAGTTAACACCTCCAGGGGAAACATCTTTTGGAGGACACCAGCATTTTGACACCCCCAACAAAAGAGCCCAGCAAGACTACCTGACAATGAATAAGATCCATAAGTACCAAACCCTACCCACATGTTCCACACTTTTAAATATGTTTAGACAGCCAAGGATCACTGAACATTTGAGGAAAATCTCTAAGATGGAAATCATAGACCAAAACAAACACAAAAATATAAAAATATAAAAATAAAACTTGTTATCTTACTTTTTTATGAATATGGAATATTACATAACCACATCCTGTTTTTGTCATCCCAATATTCTGTTTTGGTCTCAAGGAAATATGGTCAGCCTAAATATAGAGGTAAATATCAAAGGAATTAGTTTAAAAAGTTAAAATTAGTTGCCCCGGGAGATTGGACATTGGTATGAGAAAGAGGAGTTAGGCAGAAGATTCCTTTTTTTATCACAAGACTTGAAGAACTATATATATGACTCTGTATGAATAACTGATAAAAGTGAAGATGGAAAAAGTTTTAAATGTCATAGAAGGCAATCACATTCTTTTAAATGTTCAGATTTATCTAACATTGAAACTGTGATCCATAAACTCAAGTTCCAAATTATTAATATTCTAAATAACCTCATAGTTATCAATAATAACTTAAAAAATATTATTTAAATTTAGGACATATTTCTTACCATCCCTCAACCCCCCACAAATCATTAAACAAAGCATTGTATTTATAGCATTGGATGAAGTTGGAAATAACTTGGTTATACCATATGGATGTTTGCAAGGTACTTATTTTTTTTAATGTCAATTAGCTTTGTAGTTTATTTACTTTTGGAAAATCTTTAGGATTAGAGAAGATTGGAGGGAGGCAAGTATTCAGTTACTTTTAACAAATCAGTCAACATAATAGTCCATTCTATTTTTCTTTTATTAATATATTTAGTCTATAGTGGTGAGGCTAGAAAAAAAAAAGTGTACAAGCTGAGTGAACTCAACTACCAAAAAGGCTTACCATGCTTTCTTTTGAGGAGGAAGTTTGACAAGTTATATAAAAAATTCAGGAGGAAAGGGAAATTTTTAGAGAGAATGCTATCAACTTCAGCAAGAAAGAGAGAAGGAAGAATTTGGCAAAAGTACAGAACCACAAAATAAATAATTTTCCAGCACCCCCCCTCAACCCACAAAATTTTGATCTACATCATTTAGTATAGCTTCATTGTTAATTTGAATGGCTGCAAAGAACATCTAAACATGATCATAATTTCAAATGTAAGTATAAGCTGCATTCTAGCATTAGCTATAAATTATTTGGTATAATCTGGGATTTGTATAAATAAAGGGTTAAGTCCAAGCAGGCTGACTCTAGAATTCATAATCTTAATCACTACATGATGTAAATATTTAGTTAACTGAAAATAAATATATATTTAACTTAAATATACAGTGCTTGGCACAGAGTAGTCAGTCCATAAATAGCAGATGTTATTATTTCAAGCAGAGGAAGAACACATGACACAGTTACAGAGTGTACCATCCAAGAATATAAACTTAGTGGTGTGTTTATTACCACATGGAAAGAGTTTACCAGAAAATAAACCCAATACCAAAGAAGAACCAAAAGATGATAACAGAGAGTTCTGATGATGCATTTGAACCAACTGTGCCAGGAATCAGTATCTTGGACTTTCTGGTTATACATGCCAATAAATTCTCCTTTTTTGTTTAAACAAAATTGCGTTAGATTTCTATCACCTGCTACTGACAGAGTTTTAATAGCCTTATTGCACAAAAATGTCTTAAGCATCTATTATGTGCCAGATATTCTATCAGTCATCAGAGTTAGAATGGTAAGCACGCTTATGATTTTTTTTTAAGATTTATTTTATTGTTTGAGAGAATGAGAGAGAGAGAGAGAGAGACAGACAGACAGACAGACAGACAGACAGAGACAGAGAGAGAGACAGAGAGAAGGGGGAGGGCCCAGAGCAGTCTCCATAGTTGTACATCATTAATTGTGACATTGCTTCATTCCATACAGGTAGATGTGGGGCCATGCGGGACAGGAACTGAACCAGAGGCCTCCTGCCTAGGAGGCAAGAACCTTTGCCACCATCCAGGTGGTTACCAGTTGCACCACAGTTCAGCATACTGGTTTGCATGGGCCAGGTCAGGAATTTGATCCCTGGACCTCACGGTTGCAAGGCAAGCACTCAATCGGCTGAGCTATCCCAGCATCCCCATATGTTTATAATTTTTGTTCTTAGACTTCTTACTTCCACAGTACTAGCCAACTACCTAAGACACAGCTGGTTCAGCAAAAGGTGCCAATTCACAGTAATTGACAGATCCTTGGAGGATACAGAATCATTCCTTCAGGAATCAAGGAGATTCAAGAATTCTTGCCATAGATTGCAAATGAATGACTACAATTTTTTTTTTTCAGTGCCTCCCATCTAGAAATAAAGAAGATTTCTTCATTTCTTAAATCTGAATCTTGGCATGTGACTTGTTTTGGTCAATGTGACAGTAAATGACATTCAAGCACTTGAAAAGTGTTTGTGCACTGAGAATGCAGGCTAGCCTTTTGGAAGATGAAAGACCATTGCAAAGAGAGGGTTAGCCATCCCAACTGTCCCAGGAGAGCCCAATTCCCACCAATCCACCAATCCAGCAACCCACCAACTGACTACAATTGCATGAGCAGTAAAATATCTAAGTGACTAAGTTATGGGTGAATTGTTGAAAAAGCAAAGGTATAACATCTTACCTTTTAAGATTTATTTTTTATTGTTTTTGACAGACAGAAAGAAAGAGAGACAGAGGGACAGAGAAGGGGGAGGGCTCAGAGCAATCGCCATAGTTGTATGTCATTGGTTTTCTACATAGTTTCATTCCACAGGTGGGTGCAGGGCTGCACAGGGCAGGAACCGGGCCGGGGACCTCCCACATGGAGCTCGCCCCAGTGAGAACTAAACTGAGGGCACACACCAGTTCAGCAGAGGGGTCTCCTTGGGCTGGGGCCAGGATTTGGTTCTTGAACCCTGGGGTTGCAAAGCAAGCACTCAACCTGCTGAGCCATCCCAGCATCCCCAATCTTACCTTTTAAATATATAAAAAAAGAAAAATTTCAATTATGTAACAGTGCAATGACCCAGTGAATTGTTTAGGGGTCAAGCCTCAGGTGCTGCTCCTAAGGATATAGGAAACAGACATTGGATTCTTCTACTCTGTTTATCCTGGAATGGGGTTGTTTTTAAAATAGTTTATCCAACTTTCAAAAAATTTTTTTTAATAATGGCATTATTGAGATATAATTCACACACCACAAATTTAACTCTTTCAAAGTGTACAATTAATGAAAGACTTCAGTCTGTGCTCCTATTTTCTTGTGATGTCCTTGGTTTTGGTACCAGGATTATACCAGGTCTGACAATTATAATTATGAACTCATCCTAGAAAAAAATGTTACACACTTACCTTCTTGCTGAATATCACTATGCTCACCTTTGAAGAACACCCCTTGGGAAGCTGTGCACTAACGCCAGCACCTAGTCCACCCTTCAAAGCAATTTTGAAACTCTTTCTGGGATGGACATCAGAGCCATCATTGTACAAGGTCTAAAAATTAAGTTCTTGAACTTGCCACTGTGCCCTTATGTTGGTAGCACTGTACAAATAACTCAGTAAGGTTTCATAACCTTGGTGTATCAGTGTCTCACAGCTGTGTTTGTGTCAACATGTAGCAGTGTCTTGCTTAGTGGCATTCATTATTGTTGCGTGTTTTTGTGTGCTGTTGAGAGTTTTTGTGTACCATCGTGAGAATGTCAGAGCTTGAATTAGAGCAACAAACAAACATTACATTTCTTGTTAAGCTTGGCAAGAATGGAAGTGAAATCAGGGACATGTTAGTACAAGTTGGGGACAATACCATGAAGAGAACAGCAGTGTACAAATGGATTCAACATGTTTCTGAGGGGAAAGAAAGCATCACTGATAAAGAGAGATAAGGGTAGCCAATAACAAGCAGCACTGATGGAAACATTGCAAAAATGTGTTGAATTGTGCATCCAAATTGTTGGCTGACTGTGAGAGGCATAACAGACCAAGTAAATATTGATAGAGAAACAGTTGAGAAAACTTTAATTGAAAATTTTTGCATGAGAAAGGTGTGTGCAAAAAATAGTCCTGAGGGAGCTTACCAATGAACAAAAGCAGAAGAGAGTCAGTTTGCTAAGGCTTTTAGAGTGGAAAGATGATGTTTCGGGTTGTGTTATCATTGGTGATGAAACTTGGGTGTACCAATATGACCCTGAAACAAAGAGTCAAAGTGCCCAATGGTAGTCAGTCAGTTCTCCATGACCAAAAATGTTCTGTCAGTCCAAATCAAGAGTCAAAATGATATTGCTAATTTTTTTTTGATATCAGAGCGATTGTTCATTATGAATTTGTACCAACTGTACAATCAACCAACTTGACTATTTAGAAGTGCTGAGAAGGCAGCAGAAAAATTTAGATGAAAATGACCTGAACTTTTTTGCCAGTAACTCATGGCTCTTGCATCATGACAATGCACCAGCTCACATGGCACTGTCTATGAGGGAGTTTTTAGCAAATAAACAAATAACTGTATTGGAACACCCTCCCTACTCACTTGATCTGACCCCCAATGACTTTTTTCTTTACCTGAATATAAAGAAAATATTGAAAGGAACACATTTGATGACATTTAGGACACCAAGGGTAACATGATGATGGCTCTGATGGCCATTCCAGAAAAAGAATTCCAAAAATTGCTTTGAAAGGTGGACTAGGTGCTGGTATCAGTACATAGCTTTTCCAAGGGGAGTACTTCGAAGGTGATTGTAATGATATTCAGCAATGAGGTATGTACTACTTTTTCTAGGTTGAATTCGTGAACGTACTTGTCAGATTTCATATGTCTATTCAGATTTTCTATTTTTTCTTGAGTTAGTTTTGGTGATTTGTTCTCCCTAGGAATGCCTCCATTTTCATCTATTTTTAAATCTATTGGTATTGCAATTTTCCTATCTTTTCATTCCTATAAGGTCTATAGCTTCTTCTCTTTTCATTTCTCGTTTTGGTAATTTGCATCTTCTCTTTTCCTTAGCCAGTCTAGCTAAATGTTTGTCAATTTTCTCTTCTCAATGAACCAGCTTTTGGTCCTTTTCTCTATTTTTGTTTCTTAACTCATTGATTTTTATTCTGATTGTCATTATCTTATTATTTCTACTTAATTTTGGTTTGATCACTATTCTTGCTCCAATCTTGAGGTGGAAGCTTATTGTCTTCCTTGTAATGTAAGCATTTGATACTGTTATTTTCCCTTTGAGTACAGCTTTAGATGCTTCCTTTAAATTTAATATGTTGTATTTTTGTTTTCATTTAGTTTCAAATATTTCCTAATCTTCCTTGTGTTTTTTGCTTTGTCCTATGGGTTATTTAGAAATGTGTTGTTCAATTTCTAAATACCCGGGGATTTCTCAGATTTCTGTTGCTGATTTCTAAATTTAATTCCATTCTGGAAGGAGAACATACTTTGTATGTTTTCTTTTTTTAATTTTAAAGATTCATTTTATTGTTTTTTACAGAGATCGAGAGATGGAGACAGAGACAGACAGACAGAAGGGTGAGGGCCCAGAGCAGTCTCCATAGTTGTACGTTATCAGTTTTCGATATGGTCATGTTCCACACAGGTAGGTGGGGACTGAGCAGGGTGGGAACTGGGCCAGGGACCCCCCACATGGGAGGCACACCCCCCTCAAGCCAGGGGCCGAACCAGGGCTTCCCACATAGGAAGCTCGCCCTGGCGAGTACCAAACTGGGGGCCTCCGCATGGGAAGCACATTTGGGTCTGCATGGTCTGGGACTGGGACTTGATCCTTGAATCCCAGGGCTGCAAACCAAGAGCTTAACCTGCTTAGCCATCCCAGCTTCCCCACTTTGTATGTTTTCAATCCTTCTAAAACGTACAGACATGTTTTGTGGCCTACCATATACTCTATCCTGGACAATGTTTCATTTGTGCTTGGAAAGAATGTGTATTCTGCTATTGTTAGATGAAGTTTTCTACATGTCAAATACTTCAAATTGGTTGACAGTGTAATTCAGGTTCTTTTTTTTGTCAAAGATTTATTTTTTATTATTTTTGACAGAGAGAGACAGAGAGAAGGGGGAGGGCCCAAAGCAGTCTCCACAGTTGTACATCGTCAGTTTTCGACATGGTTTTGCTCCACACAGGTGGGCAGGGGCTGCACAGGGCAAGAACTGGGCTGGGGGCCTCCTGCATGGGAGGCATGACCCCACGAGCTGGGGGCTAATCCCGGGGGCCTCCCACACATGGGAAGCTCGCCCCAGTGAGAACTGAACTGGGGGCCTCCCGCATGGGAGACACACCCCAGTTCAGCATATGGGTCCACATGGGCGGGGGCTGGGATTTGATCCTCGGTTCCTGGGGCTGCAAAGTGAGTGCTTAACCTGCTGAGCCATCCCAGCTTCCCCAATTCAGGTTTTATATTAATATATTCTTAGTAATTTTCTGTCTTGTTCTATCACTTGCTGAGAGAGGTGTTTGAAACCTCCACCTGTAACTGAATTGTCAATTTCTCCTTTCAGTTATCATGATTTGTTTTATATGTTAGAACTTTCTTCCCTTTTTAAGGCTAAATAATATTGCATTCTATGTGTATACCACATTTTATGAACCCATTCATCCTTCAATGGACACTAGAGTTGCTACTACCTGTTGGCTATTGCAAATAATGCTACTACAGAGGTAGATGTACATCTCTTTGAGTCCCTGATTTCAAATGTTTTGGGTATATACTGAGAAGTGGAATTATTGGATCGGATGGTAATTGCATAATTAATATTTGAAGAGAAAAAACATACTGATTCCATAGTAGATACACCATTTTATATTTCCTCTAGCTAGCAAAGCCATGTATTTTTACCTCATACCACAAATCTAGTCCATCTCCTCTGGCAGCAAAGCTGCTAGTCTTCTTGGCTAGCCCCACCTACACTGGTAAGAATACAATTCTGGACAACCAGGCAGGACAGAAGCAACCTCAGGCAGAAGGTCATAAATATCTACTGTTCCTACTAGAATTCCTAGAAATTTCTCAAGAACAGATGTTTTTCTAATTGTTATCTGTGTTTACTTTCTAGTGCCCTGAAATAGTTGTTTTTGGCAATTTTGTCCAGTTTTATACTTGTTTTGTGTGCCGAGGAGTTGTTGACGATGTCACACAGCCATAGCTGTAAGTCTCTTCCAGTGTCTTTTTTAGGGACTTGTATTAGTCAGAACTTTTTAACGTCACATAAAAGAAATTCTACTGAATTAGTTAGGACTTTTAGAATTCTGAGCCACAGAAAACCCCCAATCCAAACTGGCTTTAACAATATAGGACATTTCTGGCTCACAATTCTAAACAGTGTATAGGCTTAGTCTATAGGTCAAACAGGTGAGATTTGATAGTGCAGATCAAATGATGCCACCAAACACAATGTTCCTTTCCTTTCCAGCACTCATTTGACAATATTGACTTCATCTTTAGGCTCTACTGGTGCCTTTCCCCTAACCCTTATATCCTTTCAGGCTTTCCTCCTATAGGAGCAAAATTGTTCCATTTTCAGACTTTGTACACTTATACAACACCAGAAGAGGAAGGATGCCGCAGGTTGCTAGAAGCCCCAACTCAAATCTCTGTGGGGCTCATTGGTTCTGATAGGGTTGCATGATCAGCTCTGAAATCTTCAGCCACTAGAGTGTATGGTGATGTTGCATGGCTTAAATGGGAGGAACGAATGCTCAGGAGGAACCCTACAAGGATGTTCTATAACCACACAAATTAGCCCTAAATAATAATAATTAAAGGCATCGGCTACCCAAGTAGGCTTACATGCTCAAAGTACTTGAGTTATAAAAAAATCATGGCCTCCAAAACTGAAATTACACTCTTCATGCTGTCAGCTCTTGGGTTCTCTCTCTTTCCATGGCCCCCTGTGCCCCTGCCCCTCACCTCGTTCATTCCTACTGCACACAGGCCTTTTAATGTTGTGAAGAACATGGCTAGCTGCAGTAACCTCACTAAAAAGCTTCTCCATCTCCCACCTCTGTGTCCATATAAACATTTCAAGCAAGGGCTCAAAATGCCCCAACTTGGAGCAGTGCTTGACTTTTGGCCCAATCAGTGTTGCCAGAGTACTGTAATTGTCATAGTAATGTGCCCATATTAGTCAGGGAACAGTGTTTCATTACCAGAGGGGCAATAAGAAAGCTTTTCAATCAGAAAACAGTGGATACCACACACCATCTTGCTATCTAATTGTGGGAGGCTCTTGACTGTCAGGCTTAGTAAGCTTAACTTTACTGGGTAGGAAAAGCAGAGTACAGGGAGAGATCCATTATCAGATTTGTGAGTAGCTGATCTGCGATAGGGAAGGATGACTTACAGAGGTTAATCTAAATTATGAAGTTCTAAAGAGAATATTGCATGTAGGATTGAAAGAGATTGGGAAGGACCATTTTTCTCAAATCTTGTTTTCCCTAATGAGCTGCCAAATTTTATAAATCAAGAACACTTCAAAGGACCTCTGATTTCCAGCCATGTGTTAATAGAACAATTCTTCAAGTCTTTGTGCAGGATTCCATCCAGAAATCCAGCTATTTCCACTCTTTCTCATGATTCAGTTCTTTCTACTTGCAAGCTAACTATGTTCTGGGCCTACTTTGTCCAACCCGCAGGCCACAGGTGGCCCAGGAAAGCTTTGAATGCAGCCCAACACAAATTCATAAACTTCCTTAAAACATTGTAAGATTTTTTTTTTTTTTAATTTAGCTCATCAGCTATCATTAGTGTTGGTGTATTTTGTGTGTGATCCAAGACAATTCTTCCAATGTGGCCCAGGGAAGCTAAAAGACTGGACACTGCTGCTCTGGCAAGTGCTAATTCAGGTGTCCCTTTGTAAATGTTGAACCAGAGGGCAGCCAAAGACAGCAGTCCTGCTTTCACTGGTCCCTGTCAACGCCCATTTTAGGAATTCTGAGGATGGTCACGACATAGTTTTATGTTAAATCGGCCCTCAGGCCCACGGCGCATCATTTAACGAAACCCTCCAGTGCAGGACTCCCCACCCCCAATAAAAGATGCGCCACCCAGCACAGGCTGGAACTGCCTCCTAAGCTGGTTTAACCGGTTAGGACGGCTGAAGACCGCTGACACAAAAGGTCTGGATTTTAGCAGCTGAGGAACAGGTTTGCCAAAGCGTGGAGAGAAATAGTGTTCCCTTTCTGAAGACCACTACAGGAACTACCCCTGAACCGCCGTCGGGGACATTCGCTTGGGGTAGGTTTGCATCCCACCCAGTCCCCCAAGACCAGGAACTGCGCAGGCGCGCGCCTAACACTAGCGCGGCGCATTATCTCGCGCGCTCCCTCAGTCTCCTATAAGAGCTTCTGGGCCGAAGGAGGCGCGGTGCATCCTGGGTGTTGTAGTGTGCTTCCTCGCTAAGTTTCCTCCTACAGTTTGGGCACTGGGTTTCCAAAAACTACGCCTCCCAGCGCGCCTCGCGCGAGGGCACAGGGCGTTTGCTTTTGTCGGCCTTAGCCGTCAACGCTGAGAAGAGGTCCTAGGAAGCCGGCTGCGGCGGGAGGAGGGGATGCGCGTGCGCGCTGGGCCAGCTTGTCCTGTTCTGTCCCAATCGTAAACAGGCGGAGGCTGGGGTGGGGTGGGAATGGGGCGCCTAAGGCTGGCCAGGGGCGCACCGCAGGAGGCGGCTACGGTGGCTGTGGCGGCAGCGTGAGCGCAGGAGGCAGAGGCTGTGGCGGGGGCCGGCAGACGCGCAGCGGCGGACACTGGTTAGTAGCAGGCAGCGGGAGCATGCGGGGGTCGCAGCGATGCCAACCGCATGTCCGGAGAGCCCTTTCCGCGGCCGTCTCGCAGCCGCGTCTGTCTGAGGCAGCGTGCGGGGCAGGGCGCTATTCGCGCACCGCGCTGGAGTTGAGGGTGGGGGGCGTGGCTGCCCCTAGTGCGGGTTTGCTGGCAGGCTTTTCTTCAGTTCTCGCCCCCTTTCGGTGCGTTCCTCCCACTTGCCAGCCGGGCCTCCCTCATGGCAGCCGCGTTTGTGATTTGGTGCGCCCAGGGTCTGGAGGAAGAGAGTCAGGAACCGAACCCCTCCTCCCTTGGGGTTTCAGGCCTCCGGGCAGCACTTGAGTACACCGGAACGGAGGAGAGGGTACTCAGTCTTTATTTAACCATGTTATTTTCTCATCGCACCCGGAATAGTGATCTGTCTCCAGTGCTTGCCCAGTGGACTGGGAACAGGCTCTTGATTTTCCCACCGCTGGCGTGGAAGCAGTGGGGCTCCTCTGGGTGCTGAGGTCCTTAGTTCAGGTTTCAGTGGGAGTGGACGGCAATCTAGGGTTGAGAATTACTTCCACAGTGCATTTTCAAGTATACTTGTGCCAAAATGCTCTTACTGAGGTCAACTTTTTAGAAATTTATCGTTGTGTGAGTGAAACAGGTTTTGCAAAATATTTCACACCTTAGCCTTAACTGAAGGTAATTATGCTGTTTCAAGTTTAGGGATTCATTACTACAGAACCTCCCTCTTGAGCAAGCATCATGATTCCTGTAGGCCTGATAGAGTTCTTGAAGATAATTAAAACATAAATTTGGGGTAGTGAGTGTAAAAGAAGTACAGTCGTTTGGACATTGAGTTAAACACACCATCAAGCCTCATTAGAACTGAATTTTTTTTTTTTTTAGTGAAGTGGGCATGTTCAAATGCTGGAACACTTTGAGTAGCATTCCATCATACTTGGCAGTTATTCACAAAATGTTTAAGCGGTGATAAGGAACAGGCCCACTTGGTTTGGTGATCACAGAGGCAGCACTTTTAAATGGGATGGTGAATGAGAAAGGTAATCTCACTTTCTGCCTTTCTAGATATTTTGGTGATTTGATCATTCCTTTCTGAGTATCTTGCTGAAGATGAGTAATTGCTGTAAGCTGTATTGGCAGTATTAGAGTTAGGAAGGAAGTTAAAAATGGTTCCCATTTTTCCTAAGTGACCCATAGATTTAAGTAGGGTAGGCTAGTAACTGTTGAAAATTCTTTAAAGTGTCATCAAGCAGTATGACATATAATAACTTAAATGCTATCTGTTCAAAATAGCATTTCCATTTTAGATCTTTGGAGGAACCATTTCTTTCCTAATTAGAAGAAAAAATACAACTGGTATTAGAAAATGAATACTAACTTTTATTTGTACAGTTGTATTTGCATACTTGTTTGCTTGGCAAGGAGAGATTGGGCCCTGAATGTAACCCAAAAGTATGTTCTTTTTTTTTTTTGAAAGAAAAGTTCCGATAGAAACTTGTTAGTATATGTGGAGACAGTAAGGAAAAATGCAGATCATTTGGTGTAGAGGAATTGCTGTGTAGCAGGTACTGTGCCAGAAAAGAACTTAAAAATGGATAAGGCAGTATTCCTGTCTTCGGGGTGGTAAGACTTTATCTCTTGAAATAACAAGTACAATATGGTTTGTTTTTGTTTTTCTTTAAGATTTATTTTTATTGTTTTTGACAGAGAGAGAGACAGAGACAGAGAGAAGGGGGAGGGCCCAGAGCAGTCTCCATGGTTGCACATCATTGGTTTTTCCACATAGTTTCATTCCACAGGTGGGCGCAGGGCTGCGCAGGGCAGGAACTGGGCCGGGGTCTCACCCTGGTGAGAACCGAACTGGGGGTACTCCCCAGTTTAGCATATGGGTCTGCACTGGCCGGGGCCGGGATTCTATCCTCAGTCCCCGGGGCTGCAAAGTAGCGCTTAACCCGCTGAGCCATCCCTGCTTTGCCAGTACAATATGTTTTTAAGATTGCTTTGATTGGAGAAAGTGTGGGGATACAGAGGGTGTAGAAATGAAGTAGTGGTCAGTTTCTTAAGGGAAGAGGAAAGATTGAGGAAGTGGGCATTAGTAAGGAAAAAGTGTGTATAGGAGGGGACAAAAGTAGTAAGTATATAGGCATAGAAAGGATGGCCATTTAGGTAGAAGGAAGAGAGCCAGCAAAAACACAGGAATCTAAACTTAAATAATGAGTTGTAGGATCTCTATAGCTAGAGAGTATAAGGTGGTGGCAAGACTTGAAATTGGAAAGGTAGGCAAAGACCAAATTATGGATAGTCTTGCATACAGTAGAATTATTTTGGCTTTACTTTGTAAGCAAACAGGAGACTTTGAGACAGGGTAAACAAGAGGCCTAAGCCAGCCCATCCATTTTAATGCCCTACTGTGTTTTAAGGGTTGTATCAGGTACTTTATACTTTTTGTCCTTAAACTTAAGGAAGGCTTAGGCATGAATGAGGAGGATAATGGGGAGGAAAGCAGTGAGAAAGTTAGACATGATGAGAGACAGCATGGTACACTTTTAAGAATGGGAAGTTGTTCTTTACAGCTATAGCACTGGGTTTATTATAAATGCTGGGTTTATGGTATGTTGTAGAAGGTGAAGGCTGCACAGCACAGATCCTCAAGTATCGCATATCATTATTCTAAGGATTCTAGAGTTTTTTTCTCTATAGATAATAGAATTTTTGGATTTTAATCAGGGAAGAGCCATGGTAAGGTTTTTTTAAGAAAGATCATTCTGGTATTGTAAGTATATAGATTTCAGAAAGGATAGAAGAAAGATAAGGCAGGATGTAGGAAGACTGCTTAAGAGTTTTATTTTTATTTGTATTTTTTTAAAGGTTTTTTTTTTTTTTGACAGAGTCAGAGAGACAGAGACAGACAAAGAGAAGGGGGAGGGCCCAGAGCAGAGTCCATAGTTGTTCGTCATCAGTTTTCGCCATGGTTTCGTTCCACACAGGTGGGCAGGGGCCGTGCAGGGCAGGAACTGGGCTAGGGGCCTCCTGCATGGGAGGCATGACCCCTTGAGGCAGGGTTTGAACCAGGGGCCAAGAACCGAAATGGGGGCCTCCCATATGGGAAGCACAAATCAGTTAATCGTGGGTCCACACGTGCCGGGGCTGGGATTCAATCCTCGGTCCCCAGGGCTTCAAAGTGAGTGCATAACCCACTGAGCCATCCTGGCTTTCCCAAGAGTTTTATTTTTAAATACATTCTTGAGGTGATAGCTAAGGGCCTAAACAAAAGTAGTAACAGAGGATACAGAGGATTAGGCTAATAGCACAAATATTTAGAAGGTCAAATTTATAGGATTCAGTAACAGTTGGATTTGTGGAGTGAGAAATAGGATGAAATGACTTGAATTTTAATTTAGGTGATTGAATGAACAATGGTAAAGTAATACTGAGATGGAATTCTGGATGAGGTCCACATATGGGAAGGAACAGTGTTTTAGCTTGTATATACAGTGAGTGGAAGTTTTCTATGAAACATTCAGGTGGAAACATTTGCAGAGTTGGATATGTGGGTTTGGAGTACAAGAGAAGTTTTGATAAGAGAATCATTAGGCTATATATATATTAAAGGTGGTAGCTGAAGCCTTTGATTTAGGTAACACCATATAGGAAGAGTTGACTGATGGAGAGTAGTTCTGGAAATAGGACATGGAGAACAATATTGAAAGCCAGGGAAAGCCCGGATGGCTCAGTGGGTTAAGCGCTTGCTTTGAAGCCCCGAGGACCAAGGATCGAATCCTGGCTCCAGCCCAGGCGGACCCACATGCTGAACTGGGGTGTGCTTCCCAAATGCGTTGAGGCCCCCAGTTCAGTTAAAAAAAAAGAAAGAAAGCCAGATAGAGGAAGAACTGGAAGAGGAAATTTCTGTGTTGAGATGTAAAGAAATCATGAGAAAATGTAGAAGCCCAAATGGGATCATTTGAAAAGGAAGCTGTATTTCATAATAGACTCCAGAAAAAATAAAAATTAAGGAAGCTATACTTCAAATGCTTTGAGAACTTGAATAAATCAGGGATTATTAGGAATCTATTGAATTTGATAAATGAGAGCAGTTTCTTAGCAGTCTACTTAATGCTAACAGTTGAGGCAGAAGCTAGGTTTTATTGAATTGAGAATTGGAAAGTCAGAGTGGAGAAAGCAAATGTAGATTGCTTCAAGAATAAACAAATCTTGCCTGAGAGAAGGGGAGGAGAGGGGAAGGAGAGGGGAAGGAGAGGGGGAGGGGAGGTGGGAGAGGGCACCAGCATTATGGACACATTCAATGGTTTG
>PVKE010011342.1:0-40528 GCA_004027555.1 Craseonycteris thonglongyai | reverse complement strand
GGGAGGAGGGTGCGGGAGGAGGGGGAGGAGGAGGAGGGTGGGGACATCACAGCCACCCAGGAGGGAGGCAGGGTGGAGATGCGCCCATTTCACAGGTGGAGAAAACGAGGCCGGGCTGGGAGGAGCCCTGGAGCACAGGCCCTGGGGCGCAGCTCCCCGGGAGGACGGGTCCTACCTTGGGCCTCCGGCCGTTGGGCACGGGGGTCTCGCTGCTGCTCACACTCTCGCGTTGGTTGAGGTGGGCGAAGGGCCGCGCGGCCCCCCAAGACTCGAGGTAGCGGGTCATGCGCACCGAGGCCCGCATCTTCAGGGCGGCATCCCCCTTGGGCTTGGGGAGGTGCTGGCAGGGCCGGGGCGGCTGCTGGCTCTGTGGGCACAGATGGGCATGTGCCACCCGGCCCCTGGTCCCTGAGACACGACCCCCCCCCCCGGAGCGGGCCCATCCGGCCAGGAGGGAAAACGGCAGCAGGCCTTGTGGTCTGCAGTCCCTGGGCACTGGCGGAAGCCCAGCGCGCTCTCCGGGTTTGGTGGGGGGAGGCTCCCAGGCGGGCCGGCGTGCAGCCCCCTGGACACTGGCCGCCGGGCCAGCCCTGAGGACCGGCAAGGCCGGAGTGGAGGCGGCTGAAGAGGCTGCCATGGCTGACATTCTTGAGGGAGCCCCAAGCATGATTCACCAGCAGCTACAGGAGACGCTGGGCTCCCAGGGTGGGGAAGGGCCCACGCAGGGCAGGACGGGAGCTGCCCACCAGCCTCCCCCGCCATGGGGTCCCGATGGAGAAGGATCAGAGCCCAGGACGTACCAGGGCCCTGCCCAGGGGCCCCCGGCCGTCCCCTGCTTCCCTGAGTCTCATCTGAACCATTCTGTGACAATGTGGTTTTTGAAAATCCTAGGTGACGGCCTCATGGCAAGTCAGCTAACAGTGACTGTTATTTCAAGAGCGTGACGCGCCGGGTCACGACGAGAGCACTTTCTCCTCGTGAGGCAGGCATTGCTGTTATCCCCATTTCACAGAGAAGAACACCGAGGCCCAGAGCAGTTGTTAGCTGGAGCCTAGAACATACGCAGCGACGGGGAGCTCACGCCTACCCCGGGCGGGCCTCTTCCCCACCTCTCCACAGCCTTGAAGAGAAAGCCACTGTCCCTCCGTGGGGCCTCCCCCCCCACGAGCCCCGCCCCCAGCCTCGTACCCGGGGGTCGATGACCAGGTAGGTGCGGATGTTCATGTCTTTCAGGTAGGGGTCCCGCTGCTGCCCTTGCCCGTCCTCCACCTCATAGGCCTTGTCCAAGTGGTTCAGCGTCGCCTCTGTGATGTGCACCCGGCTGGGGAAGACCCGAGTCAGACAGAACAGCAGGGCCCAGAGAGGGCTGTGCACCCGCCTGAGGATGCACAGCAGCCAGGCTGACCGAGCAGGCTGGCTCCCCACACTGCAACCCCACCGCCACCCGGCGGAGCCTCACCCAGGGACTCCAGCCGCCTCCATCCTGTTGGCCAGGGACACATCATGGGACCACACGTCGTACTGCCACTTGCGCAGCCCGATGACACCACAGAGCACGTTCCCCGAGTGGATGCCCACACGCATGCTGATGTCCACGCCTGTGGCCTCCCGCACCTGCCTGGGGCAGGACAGTCGGTCACCCCACGCCGGCCAGGGCCCTACACCCTCACACAGGCTCGAGGTCCCAGGTATGGGGTGTGTACAGGGGGGCAGAGCTGGGGCTGTGGGGTGAAGAGGAACAGGGCAGGCCCAGCTCCCAGAACACACGTTCTCAGCCTGATGCAGCCGCCTCCTGGGAAGGAGCTGAGCACCCGTCTCTGTGCGAATGGCGTGGCCCCCCCAGCTTGAAGGCTGGGCCGGGGAGGAATTCCAAGTGTCACTAGTCACTGGGGCGCATGCTGAAGCCCTAACTGTACGCTCCCTGGTGTCTGCCCAGCCCAGCAGCCCCGGCTGGGTGTGAAAAGGCTGCCAGGGTCTGGGGAGGGGGCCCAGGCACCACCGCAGCCCCAGCAGAGACCAAGAACACAGGGGCTGGCCTCTGGGGGCCTTCTCCAGGAAGCGGGACCCCTGGGACATCAGGAGCACCGCTCAGGACAAGGAGCCCAAGGGCAGAGGGCCCCGGGACACGGCCCATGAGCAGCGCCTCTGGGTGCCTCTGACGGGAGCGTGAGGGCTCGCACGCCTCTAACAGGCCTGCGGGGTCAACGCCGGAAGCAGCAGCACAACCTCCACACATTCTAGGGGAGGAAACTGAGAGGGGGCAGGGCCGGCCTGAGGTCACGTGGACGGAGATGCAGAGCCAGGCTTGGACCCCGTGCCCTGCTCCCCCGTCCAGGGCTTTCCCCCCATTTCTGAGGCGGTTGCGGGAGGACAGCCGGGCTGGAGCTGGGGGGGCACTGAGCTCTGAGGCCCTCAGGCAGCCCAGCCCACCTCCTCCCACCCACCCACCCACCACGGTGGGTGCCTCCCGCAGACCACCGCTGCCGGGGTGGGGAGTGCATGCGATGGGCAGGAGCCCCAGGAGGCCGGGGGTCTCCCTGCAGCTCTGAGGGCCTGTCCCCTTACTCCAGGGTCTTCATGGGCAGCAGGAAGCAGACAGAGCCGTGAAGTCAGCCCCCCTCCCCCAGAGTCTGCAAGTGCCTCCCGCTGCTGCTTAGACTCAGGAGGAAGGAGCCCCTCTGACCCATCCTCACGCCCCCAGCGCTGAGCTTCGGGTTCTGAGGAATTCAGAGACCCGGTGGGAGGAATGCAAACAGACAGTTACACCCGAGCCTCAGTTTCCTCATTAGCAAAATGGGGACAGCGTTGTCCCCACCATGGCCTGGGAGACAGGAGGGGCCCAGTGTAGGGACAGGCCCCAGCACCCCGGACCTGCCCATGGCACCTACTTAATGGCCTCGCACATGTCCAGCCCCATCTTCACACAGTTCCGGGCGTGGGTGGGCAGGGACACAGGCAGGCCGGACACGCAGTAGTAGCAGTCACCCAGGATCTTGATCCGCATGCACTCGTTGGCCTACAGGGCGAGGGAGAGGCCTGGGTCAGCCGGGGGGTCCAGGGTCAGACAGGGCCGCCGCCTCCCCGCCCCCAGCTCCCTCCTGGGGTACCAGCCACCAGTAGCAGCTTCGGGGCCTGGGAAAGGGTTGGGGACACTGGGGGCTCTCCAGGAGGCACACCAAGCAGCAGTGGTGGTCACCTGAGTGCCCCTGGGGCAGGCGCTCCCTTTGTTTCATTCATCCATGCAACATGTGAGCACCTACTGAATGCCCTGCCCTGGCCCTGGGACACAGCAGTGAACAAAACAGGCCCAAATCCCTACAGCCTTGGAGCTCGCACTGCTGGTGGCAGGAATCGATACCAAACTAAGTAAGTAAAATCTAGAGAGACCCAATGGTGATAAGTGTGAAGGGGGAAAATGAGGCAGGAGAGAGAGGACAGGAAGTTCCCAGGAGGCCCGAGAAGGCCTCTCAGAGGAGGTAACACTCAAGCAAAGACCCACAGGATCTGGGGGAGCAGCATTCCTGGCAGAAGAAGCAAGCAGCATGTGCAAAGGCCCTGAGGCCCGAAAGCTCTTTGAGACACAGCCTAGCAGTCAGTGTAGCTGAAGTGGAGTGAGAAGGGGCGATAAAGACAGAGAGGTGGCAGGTGTTAAGGGATCCCAAGAGGCAGCTATGCTGCTCGGGCTGCAGGTTTGAGGAGTGGGGGCAGAGCAAAGAGGAAAGATGGGGTCAGAGGCTGGGGTTACACAGGAAAATGCCCCTGGGGAGAAGGGAGGCCCGGCGGGCTGTCCAAGGTGGTTCTGCAGGCACTAGACGCTCCTAAGCCCTGGGCTGAGGAGGCCACACATACCAAGGCCTAGGGGGTGGGCTTTTCGGGAATAAGAAGGAGTTCCAGGTGGGCTCCAGTCCCACACCCCCCCCACCCTCACCCCTCGGCAGGCAGCCTGGCCGTCTGGCTTCTGATGGGATGCACGAGAGTCCCTCCTGAGATTGAGCAGCTCTGACCCTAGGACACTCTTCCTCGTGTGGAAGAATTCTTCCCATCAAGTCTAGAACTCTTGATTCTCCACCTACGGAGTCACCTGGGAGGCTCTGAAAAGCTCGCGGGTGTAGGCATGGGGATGGTTTTATTTAAGCTTTCCACGTGGCTCAAAGCTGCAGCAGGACAGAGAGTTGTGGCCTTAACTCTTACCTTTCGGGCTCTATGTGGTGGCCACCCCTTCCAGCACAGCCCAATCTGGTCTCCAGACCCCTCCCCGCTTGGCTACGCCCTGGAGGCTCCTGTCCAATGCCCTCCCCCGCTTGGCACCTGCAATGCAACCCAGCATCCTAGGTCAAGTCCCACTCCTCACCTCAGCCCTCAAGTCCTTACAGGATTAACCCCCTGACCGTGTCTCCTTCACACTCAGTCAAATTCGCACTGAGCAGCTTTCACATCGTGGGTACACGGAGCATTCTTTCTATTCCAAGCTTTGGCATATGCTGTTCCCTCTGCCCAGAACACTGTTCCCTTTCCTCTTCAGATCTCTTTTCGGGTTTCTCAAACTTTTACATGCCCATGATTCACTTGGGACATTGTCAAATGGCAGGTTCTGGGTAGGCTTGGCATTCCGCGGGCCTCCCAAGCTCCCGGTGGGGAGGCCAAGGCTGGAGCCTCATGTAGGGAGGATGGAGGCACCTCTTCCTCCAGGCAGCCTGCCGGAGCTGGCTGAGCTCCCGGAACCTGTGCACCCCTCACGTGTACTCCCAGTCTCCCCACCGGCCTCACCCTCTGGGGTTCAGGATTCCAGCGGCCTCGGCCCCCACTTGGAGCACAGGGCCCCTGGAAGCGTTTGCTGACTGAGCTAAAATTCAGCCCAGGCTTCCCTGTGCCCCTCCGGGCCCAGCACTGGGCACAGGACACCCCCCGAGGATGCCATAGGAGGGGGGGTCCCGCCGAGGGGAGGGGGGCACAGGCCAGCACTCACTCACCTTGGCGATCTGGTCAAACTTGCCGAAGAGCTCATTCAGCATCACCACCAGCTCCTTGGGGGAGCAGTCGCTGGCCAGGCGGGTAAAGCCCACGATGTCGGCATAGAGGATGCTGGGGGGAGGGGGCCGCGGGAGTGTTAGAGCCAGCTCCCTGGAAGGAGGGGACCGGCCCGAGCCCCTCCCCACTCCTCAACCTCCATGGGGGTGAGAGAGGTGCTCGGACCACAGAGATGAAGCCGAGTTCCAGAGGCTGCCCATGAGGGCAGACCCCAGGTGTGCAGGGCACTTAAACCCGCAGCCCCATCGCTGCCGCCCACTCAAAGGTGCTCTTATGGGCAGAGAGGGCTCTGAAACCCCTGAAGCTCCTCCTTCCTGTGCCTGGGCACACGCCTGGGCACAGGCTTCCGCACTACACTCCCTGATGAGACGGGACACACGCTTCTTCCACTGAAGCCGTGCACACACCTGGCCCTCCCGCTACCCCCATGGACTCCCCTCCTACCGATCAGCAAACGGGCTCAGGGGGGCTCAGGCAGCCTGGGAAGCCGAGCTGCAATCTGCATCGGGTCTCCTGGCCCCAGAGTCGGGGTCCTGGACCATGCACGGCCCAGACCCAAGAATGCGGGGCCGCCCGGCAGAGGCCTGGATTGACCGCTCCCCAATCCCTGTGAGGGGTGGGGGCTGGGTCTCCAGACAGGAGGGCAGGGGGCCCGCTGGCCCAGACTCCCCGGAGACCCCAGGCACGCGGCCCGGCCGCCCACCCACCTGACGTTCTGGTGCCGTTTGACGTAGAGGCTGTGGAAGTTGTGGTCAGGCACGTAGCGCTGCTCCCCACCCTCCTTCAGCCGCTCGATGATGGTCAGCTTCATGCCCATGGAGATGTGGGCAGGAAGGATCGAGAGCAGCAGGTTCTCCTGCAAACCAGTGGGCACAGGCGGGGCAACGTCAGGCCCCAGACGTGGCCACCTGCCTCGATGTCCTCTACCCTCCTTTCTGCTCTGCCTACCACCAGCCCAGCACACGGCCTCCCGTGTCCCCAGCAGCCCCCCCAGGGCGCAAGGAGCAGGGGACAGGGGACGGCCAGGGTCAGGCGGGGTCAGGCACAGGGACTGGCGGGTAGCCCTGGGTGGGGTGGGGTGGGTCCGGGCAGAGGCGGAAAACCCACCTGCTGGCGCTTCTCGACGCGCAGCTTCCGGCGGATGAGGATGCACTTGACAGTGTGGGTGAAGAGGTCGCGAGATGCGTCCTGCAGCTGGTGCTTGTGGAAGGCGCCCGTGAGGTTCCCGCACAGGAAGATGACAGCGTTGGCCAGCAGCTGAGGGCGGGCAGGAGCCGGCTCAGCATTCAGCCTGGCCCGTCGCCCCCTTGGAGAACGGGTGAGGTCACCCCGCTGCCCATTTCCTGACCTCTAACCCACTCATGCTGCACCCATCCTGGGCTGGGTGGGCAGGGAAACTGAGGCCCAGACAGAGGCTGGTCTCCTAGGGCGTCGCTGTGACTACAGGGCCACGGCCGAGGCCCGGATTCTCACACTCCCTGCTCCCGGAGGGCTCGGACCTGAGACCAGGGAGCCTGTCCCTTCTGGAGAGCAGGAGTTCGGCACCTTACGGAGCCCGAGGGGAGCAGGGAGGACCCCCACGGAAGGCACAGCATGCCCCTGGCTGCCCAGAGCGCTGGCCTCCACCTCCCGGAGCAGAGGCCAGGCCCAGCCAGAAGAAAAACACGTAGTAAGTGTCCCTCACGGCACAGCAAGGCACAAGCCAGTGCCCAGGGAGGCCCCAGCCCTGTGAGGACAGGGCTGTGTGGTGGAACCTCGGGAACGGCTGTTACCCCCACGACAGTGCCCTGCACCCTGGAAGTAGGCCCGAGAGCCAGGGCTCGAGGAAGGGGCCGAGCCTCTGGGGTGCGGGGTGCCGGGTGCCGGGTGCCGGGGGAACCTGGCCGGGGCGTCTGTCTGGCTTCCCGAGAGCGCCTGTCCGTGAGGCCCTGTGTCTGCAAACATGGCTGCGGAGCCTCGGAACCAGCTCGTCCGCGTGGGCCTTGCGGCCCCAGCCCGGAGGCCCCAGCCACCCCACGCGCCCCTCACCTGCAGCCCGACTCGGGTGCTGAGCGTGGAGAAGAGCCCCGTGAGAGCACCGAACACCAGCAGGTGGGAGACGCTGGAGAGGACCCCCACCGTGACGGCCCCTCGCATGCTGAAGGGCAGCAGCGTGTACACCACGAAGACCACGAACAGGAAGAAGGGAACCTGGGCGGGGACAGCTTGGCATGAGGTTGGGGACCCCGCCGCCCCGCCCAGGCTGAGCCGGTGTCGGGCCCAGGGCCTCTCAGCTCCTGGGGTGGCTGCAGGAACCTGAACCCTGGGCCCCTCAGCAGCCAGGCCACACAGAGACCCCCACCCCTCAGGAGGCCCCGCCACTCCGCTGTGAGATGAGACACGGATGCGGACACGCAACGGAGTAAGAAAAAGTCAAGACCCACGTCGGGGCTGGACCCGACCAGCTTTGGCCATCATTCCCTGTGAGCGGATTTATGACCTGGAGCCCGAGCCAAGGCACCCGGGCACGACCGGGGGCTCCTGCCTGCTGCCCACCACCCCTGGCTCTCCCTCCACAGGGACGGTGCCTACAGAAGGCTGGGGTCGGGGCCTGCTCACCTACACAGCACAGCCCACCCTCCTGTCCAATGGCTGCTCCCGCCTGCCCCGCATATGCCCCCTATGGGACAGCACCCTGCCCTGAGCTTCCAGCAGGCACGGCTGTCAGGAGGGTGCCACCCACCAGCCTCACCCACCCGTCCCAGGAGCATCGGACCACCAGGCCCACCAGTCAGAGAGTGCCACCCCCCTTGGTGACAATGACTGTCCAGGGCTGGGCCTGGGAATCAGGCCAGGGCAACGCCAGCTGGTTGAGACAGGGGCCTCTCTTTTAACTGGGGTGGGTGGCCCTGTGGCCATCTCTGCCCCGACTTGGGGACGGTGTGTCAGGAATGAAATGACACGGGGGACATCGGGGTGTGGCCACCTGCTGGAGCCCCGGGCCAGACCCTCAGCCTTTCCTGGCACGTGAGCCAGTTCGTGCCTTTTTGCCTCTCTGAGCCAGAGATGTGTCGTCTGCAACCCGATGAGGGTCCACCCGGAAACGCCACAGCCGGACAGCCCCCCTCACAGGTGCAGAGAGCGGACAAGACCCACTCAGCCCGGGGCCCTTGGAGTGGGAAGGCCGCACGCCCAGCACAGCCCACGCCGGCCCTGTCTCCAGAGGGACCGGATGCTCCGAGCGGCTGGCGGCACCTGCCGGGACGCTGGGGTCCCCTGCCTCTTACCTGCTCCCACGCACAGGCTGCCTTGTTCCAGGAGTCGTACACCAGCACGTAGCCCAGCGTCAGCAGGCAGGCCCAGGTGAGCAGCGCAGAGGCCCGGAGCCACCCCCGGACCAGGCACTCCACGTACACCAGCACATAGAGAGCCACGAACACGGCCAGGGTCAAGAACGCCGTTGCCAGGAGAGCCCGGTGCGTGGACGGGTCCTGGGCGGGGGAAACACACACACAGATGCCACCGGCTTTCCCCGCGGGGGTGCCTCCTCCCCTAGGAAGCCCACCAGGGTAGCCCGTCCAGCCTGCCCTGAGCAGTGACCTGAGGCTCCCTCTCAACACCAGGGTTTCTCACCTCCAGGCTTGCTCTGGGCTGCTGGCTCTGCTAGGGCTGGGGTGGGGGGCATCCCCTGTCCCCCAAGCCCTGCAGAGCCCAGCCGGGTCCTGCTCACTCCCACTCCCTCCCCATCGGGCCTCCCGCTGCCCCCCGGGTTGCTCTGCTCTGCATTATCTGCAGGGCACAGGTCTAGGGGTACAGGAACAAAGCTGGGGAGAGTCTCCTGGGGGAGAGCCCACTGCTCCTGACTCTTACAATGGACAGAGGTTTATGAGAAATGAAGAGCAAAGGTGTCCCAGACAGGGCAAGAGCCCTGGCAAAGGAACAGCCGTGTGACAGTGGGGGCTTTCAAGGAAGGACCTGGTGGCCTCCAGTGACCCCCAAGACCCGCAAGCACAGAGGCTGACCTGGGGGCCCGCGCACAGGAGGTACTCAGTAACTGTTTGCTGAATACACCAAACGTGCTGTGGTTTACGAGGGCTGTCTGGAAAAACTCCAGGCAGAAATGCCTCCATTTCTCCTGCGACAGGGCTGGGTACTTTCTGAACAGCCCTCGTATGTCCACAGAGACACCGGCAGCACCCACCGGGGTCCCGGCGACCTTACACGCATCACCCTGTGGACACCCTGACGTTTTCTGCTAGAACTCTGCCATGCCTCGCGGTAGCGCTGGGGTCGATTCGTGACGTCCGCCACGGCCCCAGACGTGGGAGCCGTGATGCGCGCCCCATCCGGACCCAGGGCTTCGATCAAATCAAAGTCCGTTGCGGAGAAAAGTAAGGGTCGCTTATTTGGCCAAATGTAACGCCCACGAGCAAAGCCACCCCGGACTACAAACTTGAATTAAAGTATCCCGTCTCCCACCCGCCTCGCACGTCGCACGGGTGGGAACTCGGCTCAGAGAGGATGCCGACCGGCCCCAGGCCTCCCGAGGAGGCAGAGCGGAGGCCTGAGCCCCCGACGAGCCCCCGCTGCCCGGGCGCTGCCCGCCTCACCCCGCTGCCGAGGACCAGGGCCACGAGGGCCGAGCAGGCAGCGACGCCCACCAGCAGGGCCGTGAGCAGCAGCGGCCCGTGCTGGCTGGTGAGGCGGTACTTCTCGTAGAGCGCGTCCTGGTCCGGGCCCTCCGCGCCCTCGCTGAGGAAGTAGCAGCCCTTGGCTGGCATGCTCCCGCCTGGGTCCACCGGCCCAGCCGTCCACTCAGGAGACCCCGCGGCCTGGGGAGCATCGGACGCCCTCCCCGGGGGCCTAGGCCTGCGGCCTCTGCGAGCCTAACAGGCAGGGCCGGGGAGGGGCCCCCTCGGCCTGCATTTCCGTGGACAGCGTGGGGCCCGTCCGCTCCGCCGCCCGGCCCTGGTCACCACACCGCCGGCCAAGTCTTCCTTTGCATCCAAGGCTGGGCTGACCGCACACGAGAGCTCCTCAGTTCTGCAGGGACACAAATCAGAACCAGATGTGACCCGGACAGGCTGAGGCAGGACCGGGCTCACAGCCCGCGTCTGATTTAGCAGCCTTCACCTGAACCTACCTTTCAGGCCCTGCTTAAAGCTCTGCACAGCCCCGAGGTCACAAACCTAGTGCCCTGCGTTTCCTACTTCTGCCCCGTCAGACATAGTGGCCATGAGTGGCGTGGGGCTCTTCAAAATTAAAGTTGATTTTGGGGAAGCCGTGATGCCTCAGCGGGTTAAGCGCTTTCTTTGCAGCCCCAGAGACCAGGGATCAAACCCTGGCTCCAGGGGAAGCCGGGACGGCTCAGTGGGTTAAGAGCTCACTTTGCAGCCCCGGGGACTGAGGATCGAATCCCGGCCCTGGCCCGTATGGACCCATATGCTGAGCTGGGGAGTGCCCCCAGTTCAGTTCTCACCGGGTGAGACCCCGGCCCATTTCCTGCCCTGTGTAGGCCCCTCCCACCTGTGGAATGAAACTATGTGGAAAAACCAATGATGTGCAACTATGGAGACTGTTCTGGGCCCTCCCCCTTCTCTCTGTCTGTCTCTCTCTCTCTCTGTCAAAAACATTAAAAATAAATCTTTAAAAAGATATATCTTAAAATTAAAGTTGATTGAAGTTTAAACCTCAGCCCCTCAGTCACACCAGGCATGGCTCACGGCGCTTGTACTGGGCATCCAGTCCCCGCTGCAGGACAGCACTGGGCGAGAGGCTGGGCTGTTTGACGGCCACAGGCAGGTTCCTGATCCCTCTCGAGGAATCTAGGGGGAGTGGTGTGAGGCGGGGCTCAAGCTTCCTTTCCTTGTGCCACGTGGGTACCTATCCCAGCAGTGGTGACTGACACCACCTTCCTGTCCTCAAGAATGTCAGTGGAGCCACCTGTACCCCAGATCAGCTGTCTGGGGAGTCTGTTTGCAGGACCCCTTCTGTTCCAATGGTCCGGAGGTCAAGAGCAGTGGGGGCTCTGTAGGGAGTCCAGTGTCTCAGACCCCCGCAGCCCCTGCAGCCGGGGGGGACTCACCCCTTGCATGTTACATTCAGCTCCCACGTAAAGACCGCGTTCTTTCAAAAGGACCTGCCAGCGGGAATTTAAGAAGTTCACAAGCCCCACTTCATAGAAAAGGAGCTGAACCTTGGAGAGGGAACACAAAGGACCCTGTGTGACAAGGTTTGGACCAGACCCCAGCCTTGTGATGCTCAGGCCCGATGAGCTGCCTTGGTCCACCCCTCGTTTGCACATCCACTTACTCTTAAGTGGTTTGTTGATCACCCTGACGCCACATGAGCCCCACCACACGTCCTGCCTGCCAGGCTGGCTCTCTCCCTGGGGCTCCCAGTCCCCACAGAGGAAGTTACTCAAAGCTGTGCAATCCCTGGACACAGGGATGGGGGCTGGGGGTGGGGGGGGGGCAGCTGCTGCATCCCCAGCAGGGAGCAGCCCTGGACCGGAGTCCAGCTGGGCCTGGGGACAGGGCTGAGGACAGGGTGGGGGGCTGAGGACAGGGCTGAGGACAGGGCAGGGGGCAGAGGACAGGGAGGCAGTAGTAAGATGTGGGAAGAACCAGGACAGTCACAAGGGGCAGCCCACGGAAGCCGTGAAGGAAAGGTGTCCGAATCCGTGGGAGGCCCCCAGTGAATGTGTGAGGCCATGACGACCCAGGGACCTCAGATCCAGGCGCCACCTCAGGCACTATTGCCTCAGGATCTCCTGTTGTACAAACCCCAGGAACAAAATGGAAAAGCCACACACTTAGGGGTGCAGGGGGCGTGCTGCCTCCTACTCCCCTCCAGGCCCCGGGCAGGTGTCCACAAGTCTTAGTCCCCCGTTAACCTTGGCAACCTTGCAGGGGTTGGGCCCCAGGCTGCCCAAGTACCCGAAGTGCTTAGACAAACTCCACATCTGATTTCTACGTGAAACAACAATTTTTAAATGTTGGCAGCTGATTGTTAAAATTTGATTAGTCCAGCCCACGAGGTTACAACCTCTAAGTCTACTAACCAGGCTTTATCCCAAGAGGCATGGTCTTGAGTACTAACCACATACTCGTATGCCCAGCTCATTGCTGCAAGACGCGTAAACCAAGACAAGGCCGCTGCCCTGGGAAGCCCCCAGTCCAGGACACGCCTTATTTAGCTGTTCGTGGTCATAACAGCAGCGATGCTGTCATACCAGGCACCTGCACACACATATTCACCCCCATCATCGTAGCCCGCTAAGGCCTGGGTGCTACAGCCGTTTCACAGGCGCGGAACTGAGCCCAGAGAGGTAGAGTAGCTGACGTAAGATCACACAGCTGGAGCTGGTTGGTAGCCGGGCTGGGATTGAATCTGCCCCTGACTCAGCCTGCTGCCTGGCTGAACGGAGAGGCTTCCCCACTGGGCTCCTCCCAGCAGAAGCTCCCAGATCAAACCAGCTGCCACAAGTATACACAACACTGCCTGTCCCTCTGGCCTGGTGCCAAACCGGGACACCAGGGTCACGAGGCTGAGAAACCCCAAATACCAAGGGGCCAGGGCAAATCCAGGCTGCTGCGCCACCCCCGAGGTGCACATATACACTCACACACCACACAGCACCCGCTCCACGCTGCCTCTCACCCCAACACCGCCCTGCCCGCCCTTCTGGCTCACAAAGCAGCTGAGGAAGGCAGGCAGAGAGGAGCCAGTTATGAGGGTCTGTGGGAACCCAGGCCTGGCACACACATCTCTCAGAGATCCAATTAGGCCACTTCCCTGGGTGGGTGTCGAGGCGGGTAAGGGAAGCACTGGGCATGGACACTTGAGTCCATCCAGGGGCCTCGGCCAGCTCCCAGGACATGCAGAGGAATGCAAGGCAAGCCCGGGAGGAGAGACTGCAGAGATGTCCTGGGCCCCCACTACCAACAGACATCTCCACAGGCCAGCTGCTTCCTAGAGCCACCCCCAAAAGGAGACCCAGATGCGCCCCCTTCTGCCAGGGACGGTCTCAAGGCCCCTCTGTTCACCCCCAGCCCCTCTGCTGGCCGCTGGCTCCGCGGGCAGTCAGGAGGGGACTGCTGAGGCCCTGGATGAAGGAAGCCTTCTGCCAGGTCTCCCACGAATGACCCTGCGGCCTCAGCTTGCACACCTCGGTGACAGAGAACTCGTCACTTCTCAGGGTGCTCCTTCCGGCCATAAGTCCCACCTTAAGCAATGCCCAGCCTCCCCGGCCCAGCCTCCCCCAGCCTCCTTGCCCCATCTGAACTCCAAAGACCCCAAGAGCAGAGGTGTGTGCTTGGGAATGCGGAGGCCCCTTTATCTGGAGGGACTGCAGCCCCAGGGTCCCTCACTGTCATTCACGTCTCACTATAACTCTGGGGGATGAGGGCAGGGCGTGCATCCCCATTTTATAGGGAAGGGGGACCTCCATGTGCCCAGTTTCTTGCCAGGCTAGAGAAGACCTGGGGCTGCAGGAGGCTGGGGTGGGGGGTTCCCCCACATTCTCTCTAGGGCCCTCCAGAGACTCCTCCCATGGGAGGATTAGGGAGCTCAGGGGCACACCCAGGTACAAATGGATACCAGGAAGGAACATCAACCTCCCCCCACACGCCATCCTCTGAGCTCCCTGCAGCCCCCAGGGCCTGTGAGCCTCTGGGAACCGCCAACGAAATCCACGGAGCGCTTACCGCAGGCCGGGGGCTCCTTCAAGCCACACACCTGCCCTGTACGTGGATGTGGGAACTGAGGCACAGACAGGTTCAGCCACTTCCCTGACATCACACAGCCAGGCTAAAAGAGCTGAGATTTGAACACAGGCCGTCGGGGTCCAATTCTCGTCCTGCCCATCACCCTCGCAGTGGGCACATCCACAGAACCCGTAATATCGCAAAAGGTTTCAACGCTTTCCTGCCCTTCCCCCTCAAGGCCCAGGACAGGGGAGGGGAGGGGAGGGGGCTAAATGGACCCCACCAACCGACGTCCCTCTGCCCTGCAGATGGCAAAATCCAGACGGGGCTCTTTTCCCGGGGAGCCCTCTGGGCTAGCCCCCCACACTGCTCCTACCCTCCCCCAGAAGCCGGGCAGGACTGAATCCCTGTGGTCTCCTTGCCAAGTACTGACCACTGAACGTCAGGGGCTGGGCCCTCAAGTTGTGATGGCAGCTCAGAAAACCCTTCCCCAGTGAAACTGGCTGACTGGCAGCACCCAGCCCGACACGCCCGCTGGGGAGCTCTAGACTGCCCCCCCAGAGCTGTCACAGACACACACAGGGCCCCCACTTCCTCACCCAGTGGCACTGGCAGGAACCCCAGCCTGGCTTCCTCCAGCCCAGCCCCACGGGCCCTGGAGCTGCACGGGGCCTGGGGCCCTGGTGGCCTGAGAAAGAGGAAGTGGAGGCCTTGGGACGCGGGGGTGGGGGGCGGGCAGGCAGGCTGAGCAGAGGCCCCGCTCACGGCCCCAGGGCCAGGCCCCTGCGCCCACACGTCACCAGGGCGGCCGCAGTGCTGGAGCTGAAACCCCACAACAGAGGCCGGCCCGGCGCCGCGTGGGCTGCACACAGGTGGATTCTTCTGCTGAGAGCGTCTGACCTGGAGGCCCCCTCCCGCCTCGGGAGACCCCAAGCTTTGTTCAGAAGAGCCAGTGTCTGCTCTGCCCAGTGCAGGCCTGGCACGGCGGGTGCCCAGGACACCTCGTGGGGCCGGGGGGTGCCAGCCCCAGTGGCCTGCAGGTCCCCCAAGTCGCCACCACCAGCCTCTCTGTCCCCTGGAGCGGGGTGGGCAGCCCTCCGGCCTCTCCATGCCTGTGCTGGGACCTCCCTTCTCCCCCAGGCACGTCCCCCACGCAGGAGGCTTCCCAGACTCCGGGCAGGCGTCCCAGCACCCTCCTCACCAACCTGGGCTGGCAGGATCCGTGTCTACGCCCTGCAGCCGGGCCCTGACAGACGGGTGTGGGCGGGAGGGACGGAAGAGCTGAAACCCCAACCCAGGCAGAGGTGGGGGGCAGCAAGCAGGGCGGCTTGGGGTGAGGAAGGCAGGCAGAAGGGGAGGAAGACGGAAGAAGGGTCTCCCTCAGGACAGAAGCACCTGCTGCATCAACCTGCCTCCGGTGAGCCGAGCCAGGGAGGGAGGAAGTCCCAGGTTCGAACCCCAGCTCCGCGACCCCGGGCGCTGTGGTCATCTCACACTCTGGGCCTCACTTTCCTCATCCGTAAACGGGGGTGCTCACATCCACCTCTGGGGGTGAGGGAGGCACAGGTCACGGTAGCCGACAGGCCAAGTTGGCAGGGACAAACATGAGCCCACAAAGACCCATTATCCAGAGCTGAGGAGGCCCAACCACGGGGTCTGAACTGGAGAGACAGCGTACACAGGGCAGAGGGCCCCACCGCCTCGTCTTCCCACCTCCTGGGGACAGGCTGCAAAGTCACCTGACAGGGCCAAACCAGGGCCCCCCCGTGGTGTGAGCAGGCCTCTGCTCCCCAAGAACCCCCAGGCTGACCAGCCGGACCCCAGGGGACACAGGCTGCTGGCGAGTCGCTGTGTCCTTGTCACAATCCTGCCACCCACCTACTCCGTGACCCTGGGCACCAAGTCCTTCCTGATCTGAGCCTCGGTTTTCCCTCTTAGAAAGACGTGGCTGTGACAGACCTCTGACGTCCAGCGGGCCGGGGATGGAGGCAGGATCATAAAATAAAAAAGACTGAAAATGGCTGAAGGGGACAGCCTGGGAGTTGCCACCCGGCCCCGACGGCTGATTCGTGGGGGAGACGGGGAGGACAGTTGTTCTTTGTACCTGAAATCCCACCTCCCTCGTCTCCTCGGGATCACGTGTTACCCTAAGTCCGTCTCTCACTTAAAATTCTTGTACCTCATTTACCACCCCCACCCCTCAAGGCTCCAGCTGCCGGGGGTAATAAACCGGTTTGCCGTCACCTGTGCCAGTTCTAATGCCACTTAGTGCCTGCCTGGGAAGACTTCATCCATTCTTTCACCTTGAGAGAGATTCATGCACCAACTCCTTCAACAGAGAAGCACGCACCGGGCTCAGTGTCACGAGGAAACTGCTCCAGGCACAAGCTCCCCGAAGACGGACCTCAGTGTGTCTGCAAGGGTTCTGCGCACAGTGGGCGTTCAGGCCACGGTGTTTATTAACTGGCTAACCAGTCAACCAGGCGCCCCTACTGGAAAGAAGAGCGCTATTTCCCCCCGCACTCTTGACTGAAATTTCACCATTAGTGATTCATTCCTTTGAGCATTCCCTTCCCCAGGCTCCTTTTTAGGATGGGCACATTCTCATGCCCACGTTGGACACATTTATGATCTCTTTACCCTCGATAAGGAAGGAGCAGAAAGGGGAAGTCTGACTGGCCTTCAGGGACCTCACATGATGCCAGTCCTGCCCAGGACTGCACGGCAGTGGTCTTCCCGCAGCTGAGCCATGCAGGGGGGGGCCATCCATCTCACAAACCCGCAGACAAATGTAACCCCGAGTAACCACTGCACTGGAGGGGCGAGGAGGGGCGAGGAGGCTGCAAGTTCGAGTCTTAACCTCTGCATTGCTAGTCGCCTGCCGGGAGAGGCCAGAGAGAGCAAGCAGGATTCATGACGTACACCAGGAAGATTGCCGCTGAGGGCACGAAAGCCTGGAAGAGTTCTCAGGTAACGCTGTAGCGGCTAAGTCTTTTCTAACCCAACACAGAGTCTAAAAGCCACAATGAAAAGACTGACAAATTACACCCCCCAAAAAAGTTTCCTACATAGTAAAAACTATCAAAAGTGAAATCAAAAGATGAGAGATTAGGAAAATGTTTGCAGCTCTTCTGACAAGGAGTTTATCTCCCTCCTATGTAAAGGGGTCCTAGAACTCAAAAAGAAAACAGCCCACAACCCAGTAACAAGTGGGTAAAGGGTACGAAGAGAAATTTCCTGTAAAGGTGATACAAACCATTTGGAAAGAAGCTGACCTTGCCCATAATTAGAGAAACATGAATTAAAACTACTATGGAACCTATATAACTTTAATCAATGTCAACCAATACATTTCATAAAAATTAAAGAAAACTACAGGAAACCATTTTTACACATCCTAAGGGCAAAGATCAAAGCGCTTCGTAAGGCTGTGTTGGTCTGGCTGGTAGAAATAGGGACTCACCCTCACATTCACCCCCGACAGGAGTATGACTCCGCACGCCCTGGGGAAGGCAATTAAGTCCTGTCACTAACGTACACACATACCTTTGACCTAGCAAAGCTACTGCCAGTAATGTTTCCTACAAACACCTTGTATGAAATGACATGTGTACACATTAGGCACTAAAATGTTATTTGTAATCGCAAGACTGAAACAACGTGCCTCTCAGTCAGGAGCAAGAATAAATCACCATCCATCCTGACAGTGGAATACTATGTAGCTATCAAAAAGGTGTGGCAGCTTGAACCTTATTGTCACAGGGTATCCGTGACAAGTCCAGCAATGCCTGGAATGGATAAGAGTAGAACCAGGACACGGAAAAACCAGACTGAACAAATCTTACTTCTCTTCATTTTTAGTTTCTGTTTCTAATATCATAATGTAGTTTGTGCTATTTTTTTTTTTTTTACAAGTTTTTACTAGGAAAAAAAAAGATCTGCTGTATACACAGTGTCTATAGTTAACAATACTGTATGGTATACTTAACATTTTTTCTAAGAGGGTAGTTTTATGTGTTCTTATCCAAAAAATAATAGTGTGAAAAGAACTTTTAGGCGGTTTATAGCATAGACTAGCAAATACTTAGCTCCAAACTTATGAGGTTGTATATATTAAACATGCACAGATTTTTGTACGTCAATCATACCTCAATAAAGTGGTTTTTCCGTCAATTAAGTACAAAATAAAGACACTAGTAGAAAACTCAAAGGGCAGTATAAGGCAACTGATAAAGTGGCATAAAGTTCCATATATCAACATGGAAACATGTTCCTAGCATGTTTGTTGGGGGGGTGTACATGTATATGTACGTACACAAAAAATATTTTTTTTAAGAAAAAGAAAAAATTGAATCTTAGGTCCATGAAATCTGGCTGCATGACCTTGAGGAGGCTGCTTAGCCTATCTGTGCCTCAGTTTCCCCATTTGAAAACGGGGGAGAATGCCATTCTGAGCACACAGGGAAGGCTCTGGGAGGGCTCAACGGGGGTGATGCTGGCAGGGAGCTGAGGCGGTGCCTGGCAGGGAGGACAAGTCCAGAGGACAAGTCCAGACAACAAGTACTTCCGGGTGGGCCCGGAACCCGCCCCCTCCCCACCACCCGACCCTGTCACAGCCCTGGCCCCTGCACGCTGCCCTGGGCAGGACAGTGGTCAGCACCACAGGACCCCCTTCTGGGGCCGTGAGCAGCAACACCGGCTGACACCCCCATGGGGTGCCCCGCTGGGGGGGTGTCAACCCCACCTGGCATGAGGTGGGGATGTGGGCTCAAGCCCGAGGGGCTCCCTGGGGGCCTCTGGTCCCCACCTCAAGCCCTGGAGGCCTGGTGACAGGAGAGAAAGCATATTCCCCAGCCCTTAGGACACTCTGCAACCCACAAATCCAGCCGAGACACAAAGAAGGCAGGAAACCAGCCATGTGGCACCCCTGACAGCCACCCCACCCCTTGGTCACCCTCCTCTGAGAGCCGCGCAGTGAGCAGGGGATGTGCTGTTTCCAGCCCAGGGAACTGACTCGGATCCTCGCCTGCTTGTCCAAAGCCCCCTGGCTGGGAAGCAGTGCAGCGGGGATTCGAACCCAGACCCACGCGGCTCCAAGCAGCCCTGGCTTTCTTCACCCTACAGCTGCATTGCCAGGGGTGGGCCCTGTTCAACAGCCAGACTGTGAAGAGCTATGCACAGAGCCACACGGCCACACCAGTTTCCGGTTACAGGCAGCGCAAGTCAACACTCTCCTCTAAAGATTCCCTGTGCACGCACACAAGCAAAGGCTCTGAGAAGTCCTGCAGGAAAGAAACTTGCTGGATTCAACACAGCTCAGCATTCCTCGGCCTTTGTGGTTCACGGGGTTCCTTTTGCACGAACTCTGCAACGAGCCCTCTCTGGGAAAGGCTGGCTTGGGGTTCTCCAAGAGGCAGCTCGGAGCTGCTCCCCAGCAAGGCTTCCTGGGCAACAGTGGCCCAGGGAGGCCACCATGCGCCCCTTTTCTGACAGCCCAGGGCCCCCACATGCACCAGGCCCCCAGGTTCGGCTGGATGGACACACGGCGGGGCCAGTCACTGGGGAGGCTAACTGCCCCTAGAAGAAGGAAAAGACATTCCTCTCTCGCTTCCTGCCTCCCCCATGCCGTGCAGGGAAGGGGGCCACTGCCTCGGTCTCCTCACCTGCCACTGGGCAGGCTGACAGGAGACCCAGGTCTCAGCTCGGCCCCTCACCCTCCCTGGGCCTGGTTGCTCTGGGGGAGGGGGCCGGGGGAGGCCCCCGGGAGCTCCCTGGCTCAGACCAGCACCCCCCTCCCCCGCATAGACACCTGGAACTCAGCAGGCCGTGCTGGGAGCCCTGCCCTCCCCCAGCATCCATGGGACCCCTGAAGCCACTGCCTAGGCCCCCAATGCGACGCCTGCAGTGCCAGCCACCACAGTGCCAGCCCGGATCCAAGGGGCTGAGACCTCACTTCTCCACGGCTTCCTGAGACCCCCGGGGACGGGGACGGGGACGGGGACGGGGACAGGGCCGCGGGGTGGGGGGCTGCCTGGTGAAGCCCCGCCCAGAGCCCGGAAGAGCCTTCTGCAGGGGAAACAGCCCCAGCCAACCTGCCCCCCACGCCACCCCAACCACAGCCCGGCTTCCGGAGTTGCACCTACACGTGGCTTCGGGAGACCCTCCCCACGGCCCGGCCTGGAGCCGATCCCCCCACCCCACGTCACTCACCCCTGATACTTCCACAGACTCTTGTCCGTAGGAACCAGGCTCCGCTGGGCACAGGAAGTGCTGTGATGGAGTCCTAGCCCACCGCCTCCCCATGCCCCCCAAACCCTGGGAGAGTCCACCAGGGCTCCCCGCACCTGTGCCGGACCCCAAGAACGCCAAGCCCAACCCTGCTCACCCCCAGCCAAAAAAACTCCTCCGGGGTTTCCCAAGGCCTCCTCTGTGGCTGCGTGCTTTGACTTATTTCAGTTCCCCAAACAAGCCCCACCCCCTCTGGGCTCTGGTCGCCTGAGAGCCTCGCCTGTCTCCCCACCCCCAGATCCCTCAGCCTGGCAGGCTCGTCGGCCACCTGCCCCAGCAGCAGGGCGGCCACCTCCTCTCCCGGCCTGGACGCAGAGCCGTCTCAGGGTCCCCGGTCCCTACCTTTCTCGCTGCAGTTCAGGGCACCTGGCCTGTCTCTCCCCAAGGCGCTGCCCAGTGCCCAGCACTGCCTGGCACCGAGGGGACACTCAGACCCCCAACGGCAAGGACTGGGTCAAATCCTGACTGCAGCAAACAAGCGGTCAGGGGCGGGGTCCCCAGCCCGGTCCCCAGCCCCGCCCGCACGCTGAGCAGGCCACCAGCTTCTCAGGACTCGGTTTCTCATCTGAGCAAAGGGGACGAAACCCTCCCCCACTTCCCAGCGTCTTCCGCCAGGGGAAGGGCCTCAGGGCCATCAAACCTCCACACTCATCCAGGGACCCGGCCCACGGAGGCAGGTGGGCGAGGTGGGTGAGGTGGGCGAGCTGGGCTGTTTCGGCCACAGGGAAACCAGCCGCTGGGGCCCCCCACCTGCACCCACTTCAGGTGCCCACTGGCTCCTCACACGTACCGGCAGGTCAGGTGTCGATACCATAACAAGGGAGACACACTCGGAGCCCCTGGCAGAGCTGCGGGGGGAGGGGAGACGTATGGAAAGTGAGCCCCTGAGGAAAAGCAAAGCCAGGTGGGTGGCGATGTGGGTGGCGATGCACAGTGGGAAGGCCAGGAAGCCGGGGCTGAGAACACAGGCTGAGACTGAACAGCTCCATCAGAGCTGCTGTGTGGCCTGGGGCAAGCGAATTCACCTCTCTGGGCCTCAGTTTCCTCCCTCACAGAATGCCCTGGTCAGGGCAGCTAATGCTCAGGGCTTCACACGAGGAACACCGTCACCCCCGCTGGCCCCAAACATGGGGTGGGGGTGGGAGGGCAGCTGGACTGACATCAACAGACACTGGGACACACATTTCAAGTCCCAGAGGTCTTGGTCTCATGTTGGGGACCTGAGCAGGGGCTCCAGGAAGTCTCACTGTGTCAAAAGAGGACGCTTCCCGGTTCACCCAGGTCCCACATTAAAGCAGCAGCCCCAGCAAACGTCAAAGGTCTCCTCCTCCCCTGGGGAACGGCCGGGAGGCAGGTGCAGGGGGCCAGGAGCAAGGACGCGCAGGGCCCAAGTCCCTGCCCACCCCATCCCCCGGCAGCCTGCCCACTGCAGATGGGGAGCAGGGGGCGGTGGGCGTCCCGCATCCCCCGCACTGAGTGAGAACAGGGGACACTTGCCTCCATCCCAGCCCCAACCAGGAAAATGCACACGAGGCCCGGGGCTATGGGACCCTCTGGACCTCAGTTTCTCCATCTGTACAGCCAGCGATGCCAGGAACCATGGCCCCGTCAGTGGCCCCTGGGGCAGGGAGCCTGCGGCAGGAACTGCCCGAGAGGCGGGCAATGGTTCCACCTACTGCATGCAGCCCCTGGGGGCCTGGTGCCCCCCACAAGCCAGGCCTGCCATGCTACCCACCCCAGGGACCCCCCTCCCTGGGCCATGAGCACCGCTTCCCCCCGTCACTTCCAGTCGGGCTTGGGGGGTCTTGGGGGCCCGGAACATGGCTGAGAACTGGGGTACCTGCAGCAAAGACCTCGATTTGCTGCGTCTCCCCCAGACACAGTCACAAGGTAATGCCTCAACATGAGGAGGGGTGCAGGGGATGGAGAGGAGGGGGCTCTTGCTGCTCCCCAGCACTGGTACCACCGAGAGGGGGGTGAACACGGAGCTGAGAAGGGGGATGCCTCAGGAGCCCCCCCTTCTCCTGAACCCCTAAAGGGGCAGCCCTCACAGGGGTGACACAGCCAAGAAAGGGCGCAAGGTGGGCACCCCCATGACCTTTCATGGTTGCGGGTACGAGGGGGGCTGGGGCTGGAGGGGGCCAAGCAAGTCAGGGCCTGGCCCACAGTGCATGAGGCCCTAAGAGGGAGGACCGGAGCGGGGGTACGGGCCAGGATCAGGAGAGCCCCAGAATCCAGGACCCCCAACATGACACCAGACAGGACAGCCTGACCTGACACGTGGTACAGAGGCACCCAGGAGCCTGCCAGCCGCTGTCCCACCCACCCCAACAGCAGGTCCGCGCGGTTTACATCCCTAGCACAGCACTCGGTGGGTGCTCAGTACACACCCGTGAACGAGACCTGCCAGACGGCGGCAGATGACGGCCGAAGGACGGCCGCGGGTGGCAGGGGGAGACGGGTCACGCAGGAGAGCCCACCTCTGGCCCCAGCCCAACCCCTGCAGGGCTTCCAGGGTGGGTGTGGGGCACGTGGGGGAAAGAGGAGAGCAGGAGTGGAGGCTGCTCCTGCCCAGCAGGCCTGCGCCCAGGACTGGGCACGGCCCCGGCCCCGGCGGGTGTGAAATCATGAGCAGCGGCAGGTTGAGCCAGACGCTGCCGGCTGCCGGCGTGTCCCGCCTCCCACCCAAGGCCCAGCAGAGCTCCCCAAGCAGCCACATGGCAGGAAGACAACCACCTCCAGTGTGTGTGTGCCCCTCACGCGAGCCCACAGCCACCGGACACACTGGGTACCAGGAGCAGCGCATTTCACAGACACAAGCGACTGGCTCAGTGCCTTACCCACTTGTCACGCTGCGGGGACGGGGACGGGGACGGGGACGGGGACGGGGACGGGGACGGGGGGGCCTTGAACACAGACCCCCACCCAAGCGGCACCCGGGTCTGCACGGAGGCAGGAGCTGGACCCGATGACCTGCAGAAGCCCCCTGGCTGCTGTTCTGACGCAGGGTCTCGTTCACTGAGCCCCACTAACTCCCACGACGGAGGTCTTTTCAAACAAGTCCAGGCCCCAAAGCTCTACCATCAGCACTTCTCTCCCAACCGGAGACCTGACCCCACAAAAGGCCAGATCCGGCCTCCGACGGGCATCAGCCTGACCCGCTCCCTCAGAGGCCCCGGAACATCCCCAGCGCACGAGGTGCCAGCTTCCAATTGGCAATGGAACGCCATCACCAGCTCCGCGCGGAAGTGCCCACGCTCGCTCCCTCGAGGGCGGGGGAGGGCGGTGGGGGAGGGGCCCCCAGCCCCGGCTCCAAGCTGAGCCAGGACCCTGACTCGGCCCCTCGCAGGGGTGCAGACCAGGCACCAGGCCCGGGCTGGGGGCTCCCTCAGAGAAAGCCCATCCCTCACCCCCCACTCACCCTCCAAAGCCACTCAGCACCCCGTTCAGCTTCGTCCCACTCAGCCTCCCCACAGACAGGCCCGGCACCCCAACCCAACACGCCCCGGACCGCTGATATGGGACCGGGACCACCGGCTGCTCTGTAAACAGGGGCAGGAGACCCTGACCACACAGGGCGCAGCAGAGGGGGGCAGGGAGCGGTTAATCCAATGGTTACAAACTGTAAAGGGGGGTCCATGTCCCGAAGCCACACCAAGTTAGACCCTTGAAGAGCACCTTTGGCCTGTTTGGAGGCCCCACTCCAGACCCAGCCCCCTGCTCACTACACCGACTCCCCCCACCCCACTTCCCACAGGGCCCGGGGGGAACCCCCCACCCTGTCCCCAGACACCCTCCTTCCGACCCAGAGGCCCTGCGGGACCACCCCTCACCCTGCACCCCTGGGAAATGGCCCCCAGAAACTAGCCACTTCTTTTCCATAAAATGCCACTGGACAAAACTCTGCAGAATCCAGAACCATCCACAGGCCTCCCGTGTTCCACACCCACCCCTCACCCCCGGAGCCACAGGAAATGCCCAGAAAGCACAGGGCCCATGTGGAGCTGGGGAGCCCCGCGGCCTGGCCCCCCAAGGTGGGCGCCCGCCCTGGGCCGCCGGCCACGCTTCCTGCAGACCCCGGCCGGGTCCACTTCCTCTCAGGACCTTTGCAGTCTCCTCCAACCTATACTCAAAGTCACAGGTTCAAGGCCCTACTTACAGATTTCTTTTTTTCTTCTGAAACACGGGAAAAGAGACACCTAGCCAATCCCACACGTGGTCACCCACGTCCAGGCTGAAAGCCCCCCAGGGAAGCAGGGCCCCCCATGGAGAAAGGCTGGTCTAGTGCCCCCTCATATCTCCACCTGCAGGCCTGTGACAGCCCCCGGCCACATTCCTGTCCCAGCCTCGGGGCCAGGCCAGCCCTCTGCTTCCCTGCCCCTCACTCCCCCTTCCCACCAGGGGGCCAGGGGGGCGGGGACAGGGGGAAGCGGCAGCTCCTCCCTGTGTCTGCCTGCGTGTGCTTGACTCGCGTGCAGGAAGATCCGGAAGGACCCACTCCCCGTGGTCCCTCCGCACGGGCCCCGGGGCCTCGGGCTGGAGGCAACAGGAGACGATGCCCGTGAGGCATCTTGGTTCTCCGTCTCTTGGCATCGCTTCTAGAGTTGGGGTTTTCCCGTTTATTTTTTTAACCTACTAAATTCGCTTGCCCTTTCCTTGCTGAGTTTGACTGTCATTGAGACAAGATAAGTGCACTTGTAGATGTAAAAGGAAAACCCTGGGAAGAAACGCGGACCTCTGGGAGTCTGCAGTTCACGGGGGGAACAGGCCAAGTGACCAGCGCCGCGGGAGGAACGGCACCTTCCCGTCCGGCTGCGCGAAGCCGGGACACGCTGTCCCTGGGTCCTTCCTCCAGCGGCTGCCCGGCCCGCTATCTGCCCAGCCAGACCCTGCCGTGCACTCCCAGGCCAGGCCTGCCTGCTGGGGGCGTCGCCCAGCGGTCCCCCTGAGGCCCCGGCCGCCAGGACAGACGCCCCGTCCCCACACCCCTCTTTACCTGGCTCCCCTCCAGGGCCCCCCGAGCAGCGGGGCCAGGGTCTGAGACGGCTTGGAGTTGGCCCAGCATCCAGACTCACACATGTGAGGCTCCTTCCACTGGCTACCAGGTGAGTCACATCTGGGACCACAACTTCCTGCTCCGGCAGGCGGGCGGCGGGGGCCGCAAAACGCTGAACCTCCCTCAGCTCAGCACCCCTCGGGGTGCGGGGTGCGCTGGGCCAGGAGTCGGGGGAGCTGTCAGGCCAGGCTCCTGGCTCCAGTGACTTCATGGAAATTGGAAGCTTTACGCTGGAACAATTTTCAAACAGTAAAAATAAAACAAGCACCAGAAACCTCCACGAGAAGCCCGGGGGACAAGGGCGGGGCCGAGTAAGATGCGCGGTAACGAGCGATTAGAGGCCGGAGCAGCCTGGCACAGTGCCTTGCCCTGGTCCTGCCACTTCCACACAGGCCCCCAGCCTCAGTTTCCCCACCCACAGAGTGCGGGGCCCCATGCGTCTCTAACAGGCTGCAGTCTAGCCTGCCGCCTCTCCGGTCACAGCTGCCCCCTGCTGGGGCCAGGCCAAGGCCTGTGCTTGGAGTTCCTGCTGCAAACAGCTGGCGCCCCCAGAGAACGTGGGCAGCCCTGGGCCCCATGAGGCCAGGAATCAAATCCCAGCTCCTTCTGCTTTGCCAGGCCTCAGTTTCCCCATTGGGATCAAGGGCAGCTCGCTGGTGAGGCGGCAGCCTGGGAGGGGTGGGGGCACAGAGAGCAGGGACCTCCCAAGGCAGAGGGGGAGGCCCCGCCTGGTCCTCATGGAGCACTTCTGATTGGGATCATTCTCTGCCTTTTATCCCAACAGGAGACCCTACCGAGGGGGAACACAGGAGGGAGAACACAGGAGGGTGCACGACCCACTGCTCCTGCCCTCCCTCGTCCTCCCTTCCAGCAATTTCCTCCGTGGAGGCCGTGGCCAGACTCTTTCCTGCTGACCTGCTGCGCCCCCCAGCCCCGGCCACCCCTCACACCGACTGCGGGGTCCCCACAGGCAGAACCGGTACACACAGCGCATTGCCCCTCACCCCCATGGGGAGGGTTCTGTAGAAGAGGAAACCGAGGGTCAGAGAGGCCACTCCTTGCCCAGACACACTCAGCTAAGAAAAGGCAGAGCCAGGACTCTGTCGCAGGTCTGACTCTGTCCTGTGCTCTCAGCCTCCTGGGATTGAGCCTCCTGGGATTGAGGGGAGGGGGACTTCCCTGGGGAGCCGGCTGCTCCAAATCCCACGCCGCCCTCCTCGGCAGGATGCTCTCACCCACGGCCACAAGCCCTAGCCCTCCGCACTCCCAAACCTGCTGGACCCAACTTCCCCAAAGCAGAGACAACCTTGGGACTGGTTTCTGTTCGCTCGGCCTGACCCTGCCCTGGCCCCCTCCCCAGCACCCGGCCTCCCTCCAGGAGGCAGGACCCCTCCCAGGTGCTGGGGACTCCAATGTGACGTGGACACAGCCCCTGTCAATCAAGCTCCCAGGTAAGAGGGCGTAGCATGGCACAGATGTGGGGGAAGCTTCCCGAAGGCCAGATACGTCCCCCGGAGCCCCAGGGAGACAGGCCTCCTCACCCGGGCAAGATCCAGGGCCTCCCTGGAGGAGGGGACCCAAGACGGGGTGTCTTAGGCTGAGACGAGGGCTGGCCAACCCCTGACTGGCACAGAGTGGCAAGGCCGAGAAAGAACGGGCTAGAAGGGCTAGAACTGCACCCAAAACAAGGCAGACAGGGCTGTCAGTCGGCCAAGGGACAAATGATGCCGGACGCTGAGTAAATAGCTTGGCTCCATTCAGCAAACCCAGATGTCTAGCCCTTCCCCCTTGGGAAGAGTCTCCACAGGCCCCAGGGCGTTTTCTGGGGAGGGGCGCGAGCAGGGACATAACCGTCTACGCCTCCCTCTTCCCCTTAGGAGTGTCAGGGGGCTCACCACTCCTGAGAGGGGGCTCTAAGGGATCAGGCTGGTGACCCACCCCCTGCCCAGCCCCTCGTCCCTGTGGGAGGAAGAGGCTGGAGTGGGCCAGGGCCCCCACTGAGTGACCGTGGCCAAGTTCCATGACGTTGGCAGCTCAAGGAGCCCACGTGTAAAAGGCAGGACCATGGGAGGCTGTGAGGGTTGAGTGAGAAACGTGGGGCGGGCACATAGTAAGTGCTCAGTTAAAGCCGGCAGGCAAGAGGGTGTTCTCTCAGTTCCAAACCCTAGTTCTTGGCTCCCCTGCGTGCCTGCCCTGGTCCAAGACCCTCCATGGCTTCACGTGCTCCCTGAGCCAAGTCCTGGCTCCTCCTACCCCCATCCACACCTGGCCCAACTCATCTTTCCATCCTGATGTCCCCTGACCCCTCTAGTCAGCTGCTCAAGGCTTTCTGCCACCTGGAAGTGTTGAAACGCTACTGATCCTGCCAAGACAAGTGCCACCTCTTCCAGGAAGCCCTCCCAGGTCACCACCTTCTCTGAGCCACAGGCCTCTCTATGGGACATACATGTTACCCCTCCTTCCACCCTGGTGACATCTCCCTGCTCCTATAGGGAATCGGCCCACCGGAGTGGACACTAAGCCACGGGCATGTGACGCAAACTTTGGTTTAAACTATGCCGGGTGTGGGGGGAGCGTTCTTATTTCCCTAGGCTGGTCGAGTGACCACAGAAACACAGCGTGCCACTTCTGAGGTCATGAAAGACAGCGAGGTGCCCCCAGTGCTCCCTCTCGGATCACTCGGCCGGGGGAAGCCAGCACCACATTGTGCGGACATACGAGCAGCCCTGTGGCGAGGTCCCTGCCAACAACCAGCCCCCACGTGACGGAGCCAGCTTGGAAGTGGGTCCCCCAGCCCCGGTCAAGACTGGACTGACTCATTCTCACTGTAGCCAGCTCAGGAGTGAAGGACCTTGCGTCTCCCCAGCACTGGGAGCGCAGGTGACCTTCACGCCGTTTCTGCCACAGTGACCTACACCCAGACTCGCCCAAGTGTGCAGCCTGAGCCCCCGGAGAACTCAGCCTGCCTGGGGAGGGGTGGGAGGGGTGGGAGGGGTGGGAGGGGTGGGAGGGGTGGCCCCACCCCTCATCCTCTCCCCAGATTGATTGTTCACACTTGGGGGTGCATTCCAGGGCACTGACTCACCTCAGCCCCTCTGCCTCATCCCTTCCCAGCTATGTGTGCTGGGGTCCCTCCCCTTCCCAGGCTGGAAACACGTGGAGGTGGCCGGCTCCTCCTTCCACCTCAGAGGCAGGAAACTGGGTGCCCAGAGCAGAAGGGGCTCAAGTTATACGATGGAGCAAGGGCCTTCGGACTCCTAAACAGCGGTGGCATTACGGGGCGACAGCATGAGCCTGAAAGCCACTCCAGATAAACAGCACCTTTGCTAACAACCTCAGCCCCCACCCCAGCTACTGCTGCCCCCAGGCAGAAATCTAACCGGCTGCTGCGGGTCCTAGTGGCAGAAGGAGAGAGGAGCAACTCTATAGCGTGTAGGACGGCAGGGGGCCGGCCCCCGGGGCCCCAGCCTCTGCCAAGCCCAGGCAGCCGGGCTTGGGAGCAGCAGAGGGGCAGCCGGGGTCATGGCCGCGTGTTGAGTAACAGCAGAGGATCCTGAAAGAACAGATGTGGGAGCAACTGCTCTGCCAACCCCAAGCCCTGATTTCCTTTGAGAAGCGTGGCAGCTGGGCAATGCCGGCAGACTGCCTGTCCTTTCCCACACCCAGCCGGGAGGTAAACTATGGGGGAGACACCGCGCCCCTCCCTACAGATCCCGGCAGGGCGATGCCAACCACAAGGACAGCCCCCTGCAGGAAGCTCCTGCTCTTCATTAACATCATCACGGGGCTGGGGGGTGTCTGTGTAGAGGAACGGAGAGACAGACAGGCCGTCCGGAAAAACATGCGGCCGTTGTCAATATAACAAGAACGGTTACATGGCTGATACATCTATATGTGTGTGTGTATATAGATATAGATATAGATATAGATATAGATAGATAGACAGACAGAGCCCAGAAAGTATCCAGCCACGTAACTGGAAAAATAGAGCCATTGACGGCTAGATTTTTTCCGGACAGCCTGGATATATTTTGCATTGCAGAACATCTGGAAGAATGTACTCCAACTCTTAGGCATTATTGTGAGTTTCAGTTTTAATCTCACACGGGTCTTGTTTATGTCCGTTTTCCAATTTTCTCTAATGAAACACACTAGGCGGCAATGAAAAGGTAACAGGTGAAAAGCCATAAGGGAACACAACGGCCCGAGACTGGTAGTTCTCTGCCCAGCGGCCAGCAGCAATGTAACCAGGTGAAAATAGAATGTTTTTATGACCAGTAAAGATCCTATGCCCTTCAAGCCACTGAACGTCAATGGCTGCCAGCAGGACACCGGGAGGTGCCACCAGGCAGAGCGAACAGCCCGGCAGAAGTGTGCAACCCCGTCTCCAATGTGCTCTCGTGTGAACACATCCAGACTGAATGGGAGCACGCCTCCGGGTACCACCACCAATGAGGGGCGGTCCAGGGGTCAGGAGCGCCTTACGCATGTCGGGGAGCTCACTGGAGGAAGAGGGACCCCACCTCCCCAAACAAACTCAGCACGAGAGAGAATGAGTCTCAATCCTACAGATGAGAGGAGACCTGAAATCTATTTGGATCCCGTTCTCCAAAAAACTAAACCTACAGGGAGAGGTGTGAATCAACGACGGGAAATCTGAACACGGAATGGATAGTTGGGATCTTAAAGAATACTGCTAAGCGTTCGGCGTGGTAATGATATTCCGGGTTTCTATAGGGCAGGGAGGGAGCGGGGTGGGTCCTTATCTTTCAAAAACACATCCTACAACTTTCGCAGATGAAGCGATAGGTCTGGAGGGAACACGTGTGGGAGTAGAGGAGAGGTCAGGTTGGCAGCACAGGGACGGGGAATGTGGGGGTGGTCACGCTATTCTGTCTTCCTCTGCATGTGTTTAATTTTCCCATAACAAAACACCAAAACACCGCCCCCCTAAGAGCTCTGGCCTCTGCTGTTTCGTTTGAGCCTCCCGCGGGGAAGGGGCCCATTCCTACGGATGAGGAATGTGCGGCCCTGAGTGGGAAGGCCACTGCCCCCCACTCACAGGAGGCTCAGCAGGCAACAGAAGCAGCCTCAACCCCGCTCCCTGCTGGAACGGGGTGGGGGTGGAGAAAGCTCCCACCCCCGTTCCCAGCCTGGCCACCCAGCACGATTGGCAAACATGACCCTGGGTGGGTTCCAGGCTTTGCCACCCCCAGCCAGCATGGAGCAGGCGGCCACCCCCTTCGCCTCCTCCCACCTCCCCCACAGGAGCTTAAAGGCTTCCAGCACCCGCCTGGGCCAGCATCTTACCCCCTCCTGGCAGAGCCTCTCAGGGGAGGCCCTCCCCATCTCCTCCTCGGACCACGAAGCAGCGGCCCGACTGCAAGTTGAGCAACGGGCCATCTTAGTTTACCCGACAGGAAGAATCCCCAACCATGCAGAGACTCCCGGCGCAGGCTCTGGCTGCAGACCTAGCCCAGGCAGCTGCAAGGACCAGGAAGCGGGGCCAGGCCCCTTGTGCCCCACGTGCTGGGGTGAGCCTCATGTCTGCCGAGCACCCCCCTGGGGCCAGCTGGACAGACAGAAAAACGAGGTGACGATAAGGAAAGATGTGACGCTCAAAGTGTCTGTCATGTGTTTTTAGAAAAGCCACCGGAGAGGCTGTGGGTGCGAGGGGATAACCTCAAGAGGGGTACAAAGTCTGGTACTTTTCCTCCTTCGTTGTGTAGGTTTTCTGATTTTTCAATTATGCAGCTCATTTCGGTAATTAGCACAAAATTACAGCCATTTAAAAAATACGAAATGAGCTGACTTTCTACCCCCCACGCCCTCACCCCCACCCCCACCCCAGGTATGTAGCTCAAGAGCCACTCATGGCCCAGGAGGCAGAAGCTGCCTCTGAGCCTCAGTTTCCCTATCTGTCACACACCATACTTAGCACGAGGAGTCCCACTGTTATCACTGTGCCTGCTCCCTACTGAGACAGGGGCTCTAAGCCACACCTACGGGGTCAGGTGACAGCACCTCCCCACCGCCTGCACCCCCCTGCTCTGTCCCTTGCTTCCTGAACACCTACCTACTGACCTGAGCCCAGGCCGGTGGGGAACCAGGGGGATCAGAGGCCAAACATGGGCTGAAACGGTGCTCACAGCCACGCACTCAGCGCGCCTCCCGCTCCGTCTACCATGCTGGTGGTCTCTCCATCCTGACCGCCCTCCGGAAAGGCAGCCTATGCCCCGTCTCACAGAGGAAGAGAGGAGAAAGCGCCCACCTGTACACCAAACCAGGAAGAACCCTGCAGCCTGGGAGCCTGACTTCCTCCCAGACAGCGGCCTACTAACCACCAGCACCCCCTGCAGAGCTGCGCACTGCTTAGCATGGAGGGAGGACAGGGAGGATGAGGGGACACAGGCTGGAGCCCCAAAGCGTAGGCTCCTCGTCTTCCCCGGGGGCCCCCAGCCCCTCGCACACACACAGTGGGTGCCCCAGGACGGAGGAGTGAAGGAGGTACAAAGCTGCACCTCTGGGTGAAGGAGCCGGGAGGGGAGGGGGGGAGCCACGGCGGGCAGCCAGGCGGATGGGGAGATCCGGAGCCTGGCACCCCGGGACCAGGTGTCCAGTGGCACTTCCCCCGGACAGCAAACGTGGAGCCCCCAGAGGCCAGCTGAGACGTCAACATGCGAGGCTGGCGGGCTGGGTGGGGACTGGGGCAAACTGAAGGCTCAAGTCCTGTGCAGAGAGCAGCCGCTGAGCGTCAGCCAGGAGCTGCCGTGCAGGGTCAGCAAGGAAACTAGAAAGCTGGGTTGTTATGTAGAATCTCATGGTTCCAGATGCTGGCAGTTACTCCGTTTAATCCGTTCTCCTATCAGTGCTCTGGACTCCCTGCTGTGTGGCCCTGAGCAAACCCCTTAACCTCTCTGGGCTTTAATGATATCATCTGTGACTAATGTGACAATGAGATAAAACACACTCGGCCAGAACTAAGGATAATGAAAAGCAACACTAACTAAAGCAGCTGATGTTCATGGAGTGCGGGACACTGCTCCAAGTAACATTAAGTAATGTCATTTCCTCTCATTAAATGAACATTGTTTTAAAACTCTGTCTTTTGAAGTAATCTCTCAGAATACAAAAAAACAAAAAAAACAAAAACGTTATTCACATTTGTACCTATGTGTACCATTTTGTCTCTATTATCTGCCTATATATTTGTTTCTTTATATTTGAGAGTGGGGTGCTTATTCTGGACCCCTCTACCCCTAAATACATCACTGCCTATTTCCCAAGAACAAGGACCCATATTGACGGTTAGCAGGTCATTTAACACGTTGCGTACGGCGGGGTTTAAAACCCTCATACCCCTCTGTTCCGGCAGATATTTATTTTATTTATTTTATTTATTTATTTATTTTTTAAATAGTTTTACTAGAATAATTTAAAGAATTTTTATTTTATTTTGTTTATTTATTTTAATTGTTTTTGACAGAGAGAGAGAGAGAGGAGAGAGATACAGAGACAGAGAACTGAACTGGGGGAACTCCCCAGTTCAGCACATGGGTCAGCACGGGCCGGAGCCGGGATTCGATCCTCGGTCCCCAGGGCTGCAAAGTGAGCGCCTAACCCACTGAGCCATCCCGGCTTCCCTCTGGCAGGTATTTAAATGAGACCACGTTGAAATGAACTCTTCTCTTTAAAATGCTATAGCTTCCATATTATTTATAACTTTTCAATGAAAGTTTTTGTACTTTCGTAAATTTATCCATTGATAATATTTGCTCGTTATATATCAACCAAACCTCATTAATTAAATAAATCTTGCAAAAAATAAAAGGTCAAGTGTAAAAACGAGAATTCTCGTTACCTGTCCTTAACGCATGGCTCAGAAAAAACGAAGATTCTCGTGATCCGTACGCAATGTGTTAACATTGATATAATACTTTAATCTACAGTTTACATCCAGTTTCATCAACTGTCCCAATGATGTCCTTTATACCAGGGGTCCCCAACACCTGGACCACGGACCGGTACCAGAAGCTCCGTCTGTATTTACAGCCGCTCCCCATCGCTCCCATGACGGCCTGAGCTCCGCCTCCTGTCACATCAGCAGCAGCATTAGATTCTCAGAGGAGACAAACCCTCTTGTAAACTGTGCACACAAGGGATCTAGGCTGCACGCTCCTTATGAGAAGCTAATGCCTGATGATCTGAGGTGGAGCTGAGGTGGTGATGTTAGTGCTGAGGCGCGGCTGCAAATACAGATTCCCATGAGCAGAGAGGTGTAACTGCACAGAGACCATCATACATCAACTGCTTGCAGACTCCTATCAAAACCCTATCAGTGAGTGACAAGCTAGCTGCATCTGGTGCTTGAATCATCCCAAAACCATCCACACACACCCCCACCCTGGGCTATGGAAAAATTGTCTTTCACAAAACCAGTCCCTGGTGCCAAAAAGGTTGGGGCGACTGCCTTATACAACGTTTTCTGGCCTACGTTCACATACTACATTGGGCTGTTGTGTCTCTTTGGTCTCCTTTCATCTGGAACTCTCCCTTGGCCTTGGAGATAAGTATTCTTACTGTCTCCATTTTAGACATGAGAAACTGAAGCTCAGAGAGGTTGAAGCACTTGCCCGAAGTCACACAGCTAGGAAATGTTGAGCTGGGCCTCAAGCACGGGGGGTTCCCTCCAGAGCCTGTGTTTCTATCCTCCAGACACAAGAGCTTGCAAATCATAGCCTTTGTTGTTAATAAGTGAAAACAGCGCTCCTTCTGCCAACAGCTGGACGGCTGCTCACAGCCACTCACTCGGCCGATGGCCATTCGCTAAAGGCGTGGTCCCCCTGTGCACATACCTGCTGGGCCAGGCCCCCTGCCGCCAGCTCCCTGCATCTGAAATGGCCCCAGCCCCGTGACCCCCACCCACCCTGCTGGGACCCCTTTGTCCCCCAGCTTGGGTAGAGGGGGCTAGACAGGGTAATGCGGGGCTGGGGGTGACCAGCAGCTCCTGCCTTTCCTTTGACCCCTCTTAAAATAAGTGCCCACGTCCAAAACGCAGAGGAAGGCACCAGAGCCTGAAGTCGGAAGGGCCTCCAAGCATGTCCCTGACACACAAACCATCAGCACTGAAGGGGACCCCTAAGGTCACGTGTCCATGAGGGGGCTGCACTGGGGGAAGGGGATACAGGAAGGGCCATCCAGGGCGGGAGGGGAGGGGACAGAGCTCCCCCAGCAGGAAGCAGGAAGGACCCTGCCCGAGGATCACACACTCAGCCTCCCCAGGGAGGACCCAAAAGGATGTGTGCCTCCGTCTGCTCCTCCCAGAGCCCCTACCAGGCAGCCGCCATCGGAACAGGAGGTGGGGGGCCACAGGTGCCCGCAGACGCAGTGACCGAGGCGGCCCAGCTACGGAGAAGCTCGCCCGCCCGAGCTCCAGGCCGGGGGGCTAGGGGTTAGGCTCATCGTGCTGAAACCTCTCAGAAGCCTGGGCCCTTCTACCCAGTTCGGTTCAGAATGCATCAGCCTCCCGCCCCCACCTGCAGACCCAATTCAAGTGTCAGGAGCAGCAGAAACGTTCCGGGAACGTCTCCAGAACCAGGAAGGAACGGAGCTGTACTTTTCTCCCCGAGCACAGACAATGTTGAAAACACAGAAAGCGTGACTAGATAAGAAAAAGGTCTATCGACAAACGCCCCAAAGACACCCCCGTGAGGACCCTGCCTGGCCTGCCGCTGTGTGAGCCTCTCTCTGCAGGTGTTTGGGGTTGAGGTGCAACCACTTTGTGTCCCCTAGTGGCCTGTGGCCTAGAGGGTCAGGGACCATGCTCAGCAGCCTCTGCCTCCTGCCCAGACAGGCCACTCTCCCCCCCAGCAGTCCTGAGCCGGCCACACAGGACGGGGAGCCAGGGGGTGCAGGGCGGCAGGACCCTCACACAACCCGGAGACGGAGGCCGGAAGGAGAGGTGGGCAGGCAGTGGGTTTTGCCCCTGGGGGTGGATTTAATGGCCCTCCCCCGAGCCTCTGCCCACTGGGGCAGGGGCAGGCTCCCAGTAGATACGCAAATGGGCGCCTCCAGGACCCTGACCTGGGACAGGCCAGGCCCTAGTCCCAGCTCCAGGCCTCGCTTGCTAGGCCATCTTTGGTGAGCTCACCTGGACAGGGGCTGGTCGTTACAGCCCTAACTCACAGGTACAAACCCCTCAAGGGACACACCGCAGCTCTGTAGCGATCTGGCCTCAGATACTAGAGGGCGCCCACCTCGTCTGCCCTCCTCCCTAAAAGGCCCAAGACCAGCACCCCAGTGTCAAGGGCTAAGGCAAGAGGAGTGGCATTTGAGGGTCCTGAGTATTCAGCATGGGGAGGCCGGGGGGGGCTCTAAAAGGCCCCCCTGTGGGCCCAACTCACCATGCGTGAGGCTGCCCAGCTCTGCTCCCCAGAACCCAGCTGGCTGCTCCGGTGGGGCCTCCTCACTATACCTGGGTTCTGCCCCCACCCCAGGTCCACAGCAGACAAGCCTCCCTCTCCTGTGAGGCCGCCTGCCCACATGTGAATGCCAAAGCCCCTCAGCTGCGCTCCTGAGACCACTGCAGTCTTCTTGGTTATTCATTCATTCCCCTGCTGACCACGTTTCAGCAAGCGATGGGGGCCCCCAACCTAAATCCCCACAGATCCGGCCATTGTGTGCACAGCCCAGCCACACGGGGCACCTTATGCCAAAGGCCCTACTTATAGGACTCGGGTGCAAACTCCTCGCCTCCAGAGTTGGCTCTGGGACTCCACAAGCACCTGAGTTCCTGGCCTCTGTGGGCGTAGAGGCCAAGGCACAAAATAAGCACCAGAGGACACCTCCAGGCCATACCTCTTGCCCCCAACCAGGCTCAGCGACCGCCTTTGCCCACCACCACCCTCCCGAGTAGGACTCGGTCCCCAGTGGGGACCCACGGCAGGGGCGAAAGCCTTGCCCGCCCTATCTAGGCCCCTTTACCTGGTGAGGGAGGGTCCTGCTCACGCTCCCTATGGTTGGATTGCTGCGAACCTCAAGCTCTAGCTTGCCCTGCTGAGCCCTCTCCCCTGGAGCTATTTTTACTTTAAACAGACCAGTTTACCCTCCAACAAGCAGGGCTTAGAGGCGCCCACCCGCACGGGGTGGAAAATCCACATGTAACTGTTGAGTCCCCCAAACTTAACTGTAATCCTGACCTCTGAGGGGGGTGTGGAATCGGGGGGTGGGTTCCGGGACCCCCTCCCCCAATACTAATATCAGTTCCTCGTATAAAATGGCATAGAACAACGCATGCAGCCGGCCCTCCAGACCCACGGATTCCCAACCTCAGGTATGGAAACGACTGTTTTCCAACGGCGGTGGGTTGAATAAGCAGAGGTGAACCACAGAGATTCAGGAGAGAGAGGCGGCTGTGTATTTGTTGAAAAAACCAAAAACTCATTAGTGGACCTCAGCAGTTCAAGCTCGGATTGTTCAAGTGTCTACTGTAAAGGGAGGCGACCCAAGGGCCACCCACCCTGGTCCGTGTCTGGGGAAAACTGACAAGTCAGCGCCTCCCTGCCCTGGTTCCCCGGCCAGGGGACGAGGACAGAGCCCGTCCCTCCTCTGGGTCTGTTCTGTGGTCAGGGGCGTGGGGCTGGGGGCTTCCCGGTCCCAGTGCGCCACCATCCCCTCCGCGACTATCCCCCCAAACCCCGCCTGGGAAAGCAGCCAAGGGCGGGAGGGCCGGCCCAGCACTGCGCAGGGGTGCGGCCGTGGGGGCGAGGACGCGGCACAGCCCCAGGCAGAGCCGCCTCCAAGCTGACAGCCCTCAGGGCGCGGGCGGAGGACCCGGCAGGCGGGCACATCGCCGCCCCCATGACCCGCAGCGCCCGCCTCTGCTCCCCCTACCTGATCCCGCCGCCGCTGCCACCACGCTCACCTGCCGCGGCTGCCCCGGCCCGGCTGGTCCCCGGCCGCCGCCCGTGCGCGCTCCCGCCCGTGCGCGCTCGGGACCCGGCTGCGCGCTCCCGCCCGTGCGCGCTCCCGCCCGTGCGCGCTCCCGCCCGTGCGCGCTCCCGCCCGTGCGCGCGCGGGACCCGGTTGCGCGCTCCCACCCGGCTGCGCGCTCCCGCCCGTGCGCGCTCCCGCCCGGCCGCGCGCGGGACCCGGCTGCGCGCTCCCGCCCGGCCGCGCGCGGGGGTGGTGGCACAGCCGCAAGCGCCCCCCGCTGGCGATCCGGCCCAGCTCAGGGGTTCGCTGGCGGAGGTGGGCAGCCGCGAGGCCCAGAGGCCCCCATCCCGGCGCTGCTGGCCCGGCCCTGGCTCGAGCTTCACCAGGAATGTGGAGACGTGTAAACATCCCACACGTCTGCCCGCCTGCCCACATTGGCGTGCGAGCAGCAGCCGGGCACCCTCAGCACAGGAGCAGGAAATAAAGCCTTTCCAAACAATTCTGTTCTCAAAATGACGCACGTGTTTGCAGCTGCCAGGTGCCGCCCACCCCAGAGGGAGACACTTTCTAGCAAACTCGTCCAGTGTTTGGGTGCAGATGCGCCATTCCACTCCAGCAACACCCCTGTTTCTAGAAGGATCCATCACCTGTAAGCTAATGCTCTCCTTCCAACAGAAAGGGAAGCTTTAGTAAAACCTTAGGTCTCACTGAGGCCTCCCTTAAACTCCCTTGGGAGGGGGGCTCCAGAAGTGGGAGCCGAGCCCCTCCCCCACCCCTCCCCCGTGAGCCCACCCTTATCTTGAGAAGGCAGGTGTCGCAACCTCGTCATGACCCCACTCAACCTGCCTGCAACCCGGGGTGGGGCCCCAGGGCTGACAGAGAAAGTCTGTCCTGCTTCGGAGGAAACCCAGGCTGGATGAGCAAGAAGGTGCTGCTGAGTCACCCCTGGGAGGGACAGAGGGGCCCCTCTGGAGGGCTTCGCTAGGCCAGGAGGGCACTTCACGCAGAGGTTGTCCCACTTTTCCAAAGCTCCTTACGCTCACGGTGGAACCCGGGTTCCCACTTAGCTGAGAGGGGTCCCCCTTGAGTGCTGGCCCGAGCGTCCCGGGAAGGGCTCCCGGGGCTCTGCAGCTTAGCAAGCACCCAGGTTGGATCCGGTGACAGGCAGGTTGGAAAAGCTCAGGTACCTGTGGTAGAATCCTGGAGCCAGGTACACAGCTTCCCGGAGAGCGGAGACCCGTCGTGGCTGTGTCACCTTGACCCCGCTGTGAAGCCCAGCCCAGAGACCACTTTGGACCTGCTGGGGGAATCAGATGGTGGAGTATCCTGGACGGTTAAGATCGGATTTCCATTCCACGTGGCGGGAAAGCCGGTCCCAGCTGACTGGCAGCAGCGAGCCCTCCCTGGTTCCCCAGAGCCTCGGGGAGGGCAGCACTGGGTCGGAGCTGTGCCTCTTCCCTGGCGAGGCCAGCTGGCACCTCCCTGTGACGAAGTCGGTAAGATGGGAGACACACCTGATCCTTATCAGGGCCAGCCTCTCTGAACAGGCCCTTCAGCAGAGCCTAGCACGCAAGGGAACCCACCTGTTTGCCTCAAGGTCTCAAGACAGTGAGGCCCATGCCCTGCCCGCCCAAGTCAACCCCGGAGCATGTGACCCCTGGGCAGGGGGGGGCCCTGCTGGGGCTGGTACTCAGCACTCGCTCACAGAACAGTGGGCACCCTCCGCCGTGTGGGATGCCAGGAGCCAAGCTCTCCGCCCGGTCATGTGTGTGCCAAACCCATGAGCAAGTCTCTTGGCCGCCAGGAAAACAGCGGGAGAAAGTGAGCCGAACACAGGCGTGCACGGCCCCTCACTGCCCAGCCAGCTCCCGCCTCTGCACGGTGGGTACCTGAGCATTGTGGCCTCGTCGCACGCTCAGTCCTCACGGACGCTTCAAACCAGAGCCAACATCAGCACAGCCCAGAGGCCTGGTGAACAGCAGTGCTGGGCCCCACCCGGCTTTCTGGTTCAGCAGGTCTGGTGTGGCTCCCAAGAACTGCGCCTTCTACCAAGCACCCAGGCGACACCAATCCTCGGGCCAGCCTGTCACAAGGCTCTAGATGCTGCTTTCCGAATATAGCTGGAGTCCCACTCCCGGAGGTCCCGGTCCTGGGCAGGGGCCTTTGAGATGTGTGTCATTAAAAGCCTGGGGAGCTAAGTTGGTGACAAGTAATAAAAGGAATGGCTCCTTCCAACCACAGCGCTAGACCAAAGGGCTCCAACCTTCTGGCTTCCCTGGAACCACCGGAAGAACTGTCTTGGGCCACACATCAAATACACTAACAATAGCTCATGAGCTTAAAAAAGAAAAACTGCAGGAAAATCTCAATGTTTTCAGCAAATTCACAAATTTGTGTTGGGCCACATGCAAAGCCATCCCAGACCACATGCAGCCCACAGGCCGGACAAGCTTGTGTTAGAGGAATTGGCTACTATTTGGGAGGAACACCGATTCAATACCCACTTCACATCCTACCAAACCAGCAACGACCCACAGAAGATTGTTGTGTTTGAAAACAAAACTTATACGAGAAAGGATTTTCGTAATTTTGCTGTGGAGTCTGTAGAGGAAATCAGATCCACACGGAGGGGCTGCAGGGAAAAGGTGAACATCTGTCCAGGTGTGTGTGGGGGGTGGTCTCCAACTATCCACCTCTATCGAGCGTGTGCGATCTTAGTTACCCACTGTGTTGGAAGAGCCCGGAGAAGGCCGGCCTCAAGCGTCCCTCATGCCGTGCCCCAGGGCCTGCTGCCGGAAGGAGGCTCACGCTCCACCCCATTCTCCCTGGCAAACCGACTTTACGTTGAAGGCTGGCCCGAAAAGATGGCGATTGAACCCATCCTCTACGCTTGCTGCCCCTTAAACCCGCTGAAACAGCTGTGAAAGGGACTTAAGGCGCCTAAGAAGGGAGAACCCGAGTGAGGAAGGAAGAGCACTACAGATAGGGGAGGCAGAAAGCAGGGGCTTTGGTGACATGGCATGGCGGGCAGAGGACACTGACTTCTAAGCTGGCAGTTGAGGAAACGAAGCACCAACCCCAATTACACTGGGAAAGAGGCGCAGACAGCGGGACTCAGGTAGCTCAGGACACAGGGGAGAGGGACATTCCAAGGAGCAGTTCAGGGTGCCTCGCTCTCCCACACCCCTGCCTGCCACCACCCAGTTGGGTGACACCACCATCCCCACCCCTGTACCCCCTGGGAGCAGAAGTCGGCAGGGTTTCCGCTGGAAAAGGTAGAAGAGACAGACAGTCACCTCTGTAACCCACACCAAGCCCAGCTGTGTGAAAAGAGAAATTCAAAGGGCAAATTTATACGAAAGCTGAGACACCCCCCAGCACCCAGGGTCCCCCCACTCAGCGAGCTCCCAGGATTGCGGCCGGCAGGTCCTTACCTCCCAGGCTGGGCTCTGGGGGACGCCACCAGCCAAGTCCTGAAGCTTCTTCCCTCACTGCCGTACAGGCTGCTGACGCTGCAGGAGACCCAGCCGACAGC
>PVKE010011341.1:0-40501 GCA_004027555.1 Craseonycteris thonglongyai | reverse complement strand
CTAATCTTTCTTTCATTTCTTTGTGCACCCCTGGCGATTTTTTCAGTGGGTGTCTCTTTTTTGACTGAGATCCTTCTATCTTCTCAAGTCAGGAACTCTTTTGTAAAAATCACCCTGGACTTGACATTTCTAGCAGGTGCACAATCCTCTTTGAGACAGGGGGGAGAAAAAAAAGCAGCAAATCATGAAACCTGCCTAAGTTCCTAGTGACTATTTTCCATAGCTGTGTGACTTGGTTGACACTATTAGGACAATATAGTTTGTATTGTTATTATTACTTGTGTTATTGTTATTACATGTTTCAAGGTATGTCTAGTAATTATCTCCAAGTTATCAGGGAATGGAATTGGGGAGCAAATGTGTTTTTCTGCACATGCAGAGATTGATTTACGTGTAAATGGCCAACCCACCTAACAAAGGAAGGAAGACCTGCTCTAGGAAGGGAGAAATATATTCATGACCTTAAAAACAGAAAGAAAACATAAACAGTGCCCAATATTTGCATAGCAGCTTCTTGTGCCTTTATCAACAACAACACCAACAACAACAAAAGATACTTTATTGAAGAAATCCAGAATTTTAAACATGCCTAAATTTATAGGTAGATAAGTACCCGGTAAGTAAATTTGGAATAGTGGGATAACAGGCGGCCATCTTTGGAAAAATATCCAAGATGTGAATTTATATAGTCAGCTGCCAACCTCCAAAACTATGAATTGCTCTTTGTCTATGCAAGAAATAATATAGGCACATGCAAACACAGACATAAACACACACACACACACATGCAGGAAAGGAAAGAATGCTCTGCAACAGATTCCTGACAGTGGGGTGGTGAGAATCTGAGGTTCTGTATTATTTTTTAGGTATTCTACAACAAGACTATATTACCACTTATATAATCAGAAACAACCGTAACAACTATTGAATGCCTTGAAAATACAGTTTATGCTTTTCTTCTTTTGACTTGTTTGCAACTACTTCTATTGTGATAAAGAAAAACAAAGTGATGGATGTTACAGCATTCACAGGGCCCAGCATTGGGGGCTCCTCTCCAGACCTCATACCACATGTTTGAAGCTGGTAAGTAGATTAGAGAAGGAATGGCTACTCTTTCAAAACTAAGTAAATTGGGGTGCAATATTATAAGCAGTCGTTGTATACTTTATCACAAGGAAAACTTCTTAAGGGCCCTTGACCATTTTTGTAAGACTAGTCAGTGCTGTGTACTGCACAATATACAATGCATCCTAAAGCAGCGTTTCTCTAAGTGTAATCAGCAGACAAATTGCTACTGATCCACAGTAAGACACAGAAAGAAACTGAGACTATTAGGAACTTTAAGAGCCATCTGACATTACCAGGGTTTTTGTCCTTCTAGTAACTCATTTGATTATATTTTATTTCTGTGACATATTGCAAACATTTTTGGAACTCAGTTTTGCACCCAGATAATTTGGAAAACACTGTTCTCCAAGGAATACAATTAAAAATAGGGAAAAAGAGACTAAGGAATAAAACTGGGAAGGGCTGCCTGAGCATTTGCACATGGTTACCTGGATATATGAGTGTAAGTGTGCAAAAAAAACCTCAATCACCCTTTAGTTTGGCCTGTGTGTCAGGCCCTGAGCTTGATACGTGACTTCTATTATGTCTTTTAATCTTCCAGGAACTTTAGGCCCTTCTTTTTTTGGCCCAAAGTAGATTTCTTTCACTAAAATGGCAGTAATCAGAAGAAAGCCCTGATTTAAGTGTTCATTCTCAGTGCATTGATCCCCTGTTGTCAAAATGGGCGTGTGATCCATGAGCAAAGTTCCGTCCAAATCCTATGAGCGTAGAGCAATTCGCCGCCTTGCTCAACAGTCCCATTCGGAGGAACCCAGCACGCGGCGGTGTGCTGCTCAGAAAATTGACAAATTTATAGGCCTGTCGCTGCCTTCCTTTTCAGTGCGGGAGCGTGGCTTCTCTTACAGCCAGCAGACTTAGATGTCTGTTTCCCTCAACTGTGAGCACCACTGGCGATGCACGTCACAAATGGAAGTAATATCATTTGAAGTAGTCCCGCTAGAAGCCCAGGAGCAATCTAACTGCATTAACTCCTCCGTCTGAGTGGAGAATGCTGAAGAGGGTACATGGCTCTACGGAGCTGAAGTGAAGAAAACAGAGCAGCGATACACACGCCCATGGCTGCAAGGAGCACAGGAGCCTGAAGAGCTTTCACTTACTGCCTTCAAATAAATGCCACCGGAGATCACAGGACATCTAATAGTCTGTTTACAGACCTTGTTACACATTAGAAGTAGCTGACACGGTAGCTGCCTTTATTTTTGAGGGATTTCTGAGGTTTCATTCCCCTCTCCTACCTTCAGAGCTATGGATGGCAGCTGATTTATATACCAGAATACCCAGTACGGATCTCTCTGGGTGATTTCAAAGCATAGGACAAGAACTAGAGGCTTCTTTTATACTGTTTTCGAAGTCTACACAGTACAGTGTTTTGTTAAAAAGTATACTGAGGTTCAAAGCCATTTGTTTGTTTGTTTTTCAATTTATTATAATAAACAATGGCAACTAGTTACTCTAAAATGGGCATTAGGACTTAGGTACTTCTCTCTTTGTACTTGAACTCCAGTAAACGTTTTTACTTAGCATTTTGTCTTTTTACAGCCTCATTTATACTGTAAGTTAGATCACATTTCCTAGGTATGGCGGGAAAAAGAGTTCCTCACTGCCAACAGTGTTCACTTATTCAGCACACTATTACTTAGAATTCTCTTCAGACACAGTTGTTAGGCTGTTCCGGGTGGTCTGGGAGGTCTCCTTCAATATCATGACCACACCATGAGGGAGGACCATGTTCCCCAATTTTCACAAAATCTGTATCCAGTGAGAAGATAAAATATGTATCCAATAAGTTAATGTACAAACTAGAATATGATATGAGATGAACTCTGAGCCTAAGGTTCTATACTTCTGATTAGGATGATCAAGGAAAGCTTCCTGAAGGAGGTGGAATATGAATAGAAACCAGAAGGACCTTGATTGTTTAGATGGGAAAGTCGGGACTTATAGGAGACAGAACAGGAAAACAGAAAGTGAAAATATTCAGAGAAGTTATGTCTTGGGTGAAACTTGTCCATGAAAGGGATAAATACAAACAAAGTAAAACAGTAGACTAGGGTCAGGAAATGGACAACCTTGGGGGGGGGGGGGAAATAGCCAATATGTTTGGTAGTAATAAAGGTTTCTGAACTTGCAGGTGTCATGTCCATAGTGGTCTAGGGAAGAGCTGTGACAGGTTTGAGCATAATGAATTCTGGTAGAAGCTTGAGAGATGTACTACAGGTAGCGAAACAGTCCGGGAAGCCAGCCATCGCTCTTGTACTGCATGTGGATAAACCTGTGTGAGGTGGAATGCACAGGGATGGAAAGGAAGATCCAGATGTGCCATACACATAGGGGTGACATCCACAAAAGTCAGTAGCATGGTTCGTATTTAACTAGGTTCAAAACCTGCTCTGTCACTTGCTGGATGTGTGGTCTTAGGCAAGCTTCTGAACCTCTCAGAGTCTCTATGGAGCAACTGGTTTGAAGTTTAAGCTATGCTGAGTCACCAAGTGTGTCCCTAAGGAAGGACACATCTGGAGCATGACAGGGACATCGGGCTAGAATAGCAATTCAGGGCTTAAATAACCAAAGGTGCCATCCTACCAGCAATGTCTAAATGTTGAGAAAAGGAATATACTGTATTTATTTACCAAGTATCAAATGAAAATTGCATAGATGTCATAGATATAATTTTCTCCATTGCTAAGAATACTGATGGGGGACTATGATGTACTTCGCTGGACAGAGAGAAAAATAAAATAGACATCCCAGGTGAGGGTGCTGAGGGGTGTGGGGTGGGGGTGGGCAAAGCTTAAGAGACCAGAATGTTCCTTTTGCACTTCAAAGAGCAAGAAAACCACTGTAATTGAACATAAGAAGATAAGGCTCCAAAGGGAGGGTGGAGCCAGATTAGAAATGGCTTTGAATTTGCAGATTTAGCAAGTGAAAATACAGGATACCCAGTTAAATTTAAATGTCACATAAACAAGTAATCTTTTTTAGTATAGTGTGATCCAAGCAAAATTATTGTGTATGTGACGTTCTCATTTAACTGGGAATCCTACATTTCATCTGCCAGCTCTCTGTTGAATTCCATGGAAAAGGCAATTGGACTTAATTTTCAATGAGAGTCAATTAAAGGGTATTTGAGCAATGGAATGACATGATGAGACCATTTTTAAGATGATGAGTTTGATGTGCAGGATAGAGGAGAGACTGAGAATAAAGAGGATAGTTGTGATGGTCTAGGAATAGTATAGGTAAGAGTACATGAGATTTTCCCCTTCCTCCTACCTTCTCTCAACCATGTTTTCACACTGCCCAGTCACTCCTATTGTTCTTTATTCTTGATGTCACATACACCTTTGCAGGACACCTAATGACCTGAATAAGAGTCCCTTGAACCCAGCATTTTCCATGACTTGAGGATAAGGTTTCTCCTTAATATAATCTTTTTTTCTTTAATTCCCCTCCCCTTCTTTGGGCAATTAGAAGCATTTTGTTAACGTGGCTGTTCCATATTGAGGGAAATCACTTCTCTGAAATGGAAATAGTGGCCTATTTTCTTTTCAAGCAAAAGTGCAGAACTTTTAAAATCCAAGTTCAGATGACTTTCCCATCTCCTGTTCTGCTTGACCAGTGTCTTCTTGATGTGCCTTTTTAGAAGTTTCCAGTGAGGAGCTCAAGGAGTTCATGAGAGAAGTTACTGACAATTTTTTGGTGTGATTCCCTACCCATTGGACACTCTAGCCACTCTGTGGTAGAGTTATGCAGGCACGCTGTTTGCCCCTCATAGGGTTGGCATGACTACGGGGAGCCGGGGGAATTGGGACCTTAGAAGCAAGGAGAAGTCTACAGCTGACCATAGTGATGATGCTTAGAGGAAACCCATACCGCGCTCGAAGAGCCTAAGGTATAAGTAAGCAACAGTGCCGGGAGAAGGTGCAAACCAGGAGGGTGCTCCCAGAAGACTGAAGCTGGGCTGTGAGAAAATAGAGCTCACACATGAGAAGTGAGGTGTCATAGTGGCTCATAAGCTCAACTCACTATTGTTGTGCAAGAAGTTTGGCAAGAAGTAGAGTCGGGTCGAAATGTGTCCTGATCCCCTTGCCAAGCAGTTTGCTCGGGCACAGTGTGCATCCATCAGGACAGGGCACCTTTTTCTTATTAGCACATAGGTGCTTTACAAGCCAGTGGCAGGGGCGGACAGAGTCAGGTCAGAATCCTGTCTCGTTGTCAGACCCTGTGCTGATACTTGACCATGCTGAGTCTAAGTCTCTTTACCTGCAAAATAGGATAATCATCATGCCTAACTACATATATTTTGAGGGTTAATAGGATTGATAAACTAAAAAATGCTTCTCACAATGACAAGAACATAGCTACAAATAAATAATAACCACTACCACAAAAATCCTAAAGTCAGCCACACATACTGTGCCTACTAGGGCTGGGCAAGACATCGACTGTGGTCCACTGGTGAACCACCAAGAAAATTTGGGGTGACCTCCTGAATTAAGAAAAAAGTATCATAGCACACACCATATAAGCTAGGGCCTGGTGGCTATGCAGCTAAACGTAAAAGAACCACATTTTTCTCATGTACACATACAACTGTTAGAGGCAAGAATCAGCTCTTCACAATCAAGGCACTGTATGTGCTTGAGCAAGGGAAAATAAAGAACTAGTGGACCGCGACACTTGGAGAAAATTAGAAGTGGCCCTTGTCCTGAAAAAGTCTGCTCAGGCCTGGTCTATACAGAGGTATTTAGGAGTCATGTAAAAGGACATGAAGGCAGATTTAACTTCCCTTCATAAAGATCAGTGATTGTCAAACTGTTTCTATAAAGGGCCACTTAGTAAATATTTAAATTATTCTGTGGGCCATATGCTTCTGTCACATAATTCTCCTTTTTACTAAACAACCCTTTTAAAAATGGAAAGGGGAAAAAAAATGCCGTTCCTAGCTTGTGGGCCATAGAAAAATAGACCAAATTTGGCTCATCGACTATAGTTGGCTCACTCCTGATAATGGTAAGTCAAAGTTGACAGGAGTCTATGAGTTTGGAAATTCGGGGTACTTGTGATTTTAACATGAATTTAGGCAACAGAACTCATCAGTTACAAACCATGCTGTATGAGCTCTAAAACAAGCAGTCAGCTGACATTGAGGAAGGGAACTTTTCAAATGTAGGATACTGTAGGATAATGGATGTTTTGTCTTAGGAGGCAATACTTAGTCCAAACCTGTCTGTTTACCTCTCAGTTGCCTCGTCAATTGGACAATGGGACAATCGGACCAAACCTAGCTGATGGCCAGGATGTTTTCCAAATTGCTTGCAGGTGAATATCCATAAATCTATGATAATTCTTTAAGACATCAAATACCATAGGTAAATGAAAACCAAATTTGAGAACACATGTATAGTTGGGAAGGCAATTTAAAATAATTGAGACAGATTTATCCTCTATTTTTGAAATGAGGTTCAGAATTCTGCTGGAATTACGAGTCTCATCTAATATTTTGAACTTAATAAAAATTTAAATAGGCTCATTTAAACAAAGTACAGACTGTCATTCATTTCCCAGGTTCAGTCAGTCTGACCACTGGATTGACTGGTGATGTCTTCATTGGGTATGAGTCCCCTAGACTCATTTCTGTGTTGTTGATAATTAAAAGCTGTCTGGTTTTATTCTCACTTAATGATAAGTGAAAGGGTAATGTCTGCCAGACTCTTCCCATTCACTGGGTGTTTGCAACAGTGTAGGCTTGAAATCATCATGAATTTTAAACTGACGGTCATGGTAATTGTGTATCTCAGTGCACAGAGCATGTTGGTGTTTGGCATCTCTTGCTGATAATCAATTTCAAAGCCAATTGGAAAACAATCCTCAGAGTAAATAAATAAATTGGCATAGATTACTTTATTTTCTCTTCTCAGCTTTGAAAAACAGGATCTTTTGCAAGTAGGTAGAAAACACCATCTACCAACTGCAGGGTTCCCAGGTCTCTGGGACCAGTGCAGGTGTCTAACTTCCAATGAGAAGAAGAAAATGTGTTGAGGAAGCAGGAGACAAAATGCTAGTTAGCTTCTTTCTAGTCTTGGTATGTTTTGTTCCGGTTCTTGGAGCTTTTTCTTCATTGTGGTTTTAATCATCTCGATCTGCATTATTATAATCACAAAATGTCAGCCTAAGAAAATGATAATCTGTTTCAATGTTACCTTTGTCAACTTGAGCTTAGCTATCATTTCAAATTACTGTATTAATGCTGTAATTAGATATAATTTGTGATATGACCAGCATTCACAGGTGAGTGGTTTTTTTCAGAAAATCCCACACAATTGAAATCGTTTATTATTATATGTCTTTTCTTTCAGAACCAAATATGTTTAATGTGGGCTTTCACTTGAGAAATATTCCAAATTAAAATGTTGCATTTTATGAATGCACTATGACTTAATATTTATGACTAGAATATCACAGCTTGTGTGTGTGTATGTTTGAAGCACTGAAACCTCCATTCCATTCTTTATCACTTCTTCTTTTTTTTTTTTTTTGCTAAGATGGCATATGGAGGCTTTTCAGGATTGTCCTCATGCATGTAATTAATGAAATTCAAATGTGTCTCTTTGACTAGTCCAGATTTCTTATTGAAATTGACCATTCTATAATGATTTCTATTATTTCATTGCACAGAATCACAGGTTTAAGATATTTTTCATTCTATTAACTTTTCTTTTAAACCAAGATAAGATTAAGGTGTAAGAGAGAGAGAAAAAAAGTGATTGGAGAGGGGTTTTCTACCTTCTCTTACAAGAAGAAGTCTGGGTTAAACAGTAGGGTTGGTTCATTGAGCATAAAAGTGATTCATGAAATATGACATCTCTTGAACATTGAAGGGAAAAAAAAATACTTTCCTTCATTGAGTACTTTCTTCCATATGCAAAATATTGACACATCACTATTATATCAAACAAAAGCCTTCCTTCAGTGAGATAATTTTATAGAGTGGCTGATATCATGTGATCTTATTAATATTTATGAAATATGATAATCATATGGAAAGGGGGGAACTGGAATACAGCCCTATCTTTCTAGACCCTATTCATTTCAGCTTCAAAATGTTTTTTTCATTTCACACATCAGACGCTAATTAGCAAATATCTAATTAGTGTTAGAAGATTAATCGCTCATGGGAGTTGTTGAGGCTTTGTGCTTTCATGCATGCAAAAACAGTGCCACTTTAGGTGCATTTGTTAAGGTACAGTAACTTTAAATGATACAACTTTTTTTTGAAAAAAAATTTAAGTTGCAGCAGTAGAGTACATTTCAGTTTGCATAAAAAGAGAGCAAAGAATACACAACTGTAAAGATAAAAAATGATGCCATGGATACCACATATTCAATCCATCTCCAAATGTTAGCCAAGTGCCTGCTCTGTTTTAGGCGCCAAGGGAGGCATGCACTAAAGTCAGAAAATCCTACTATGCAGCCTCTGACCTCCATATGCCTCAAGAATTAAAGAAGGGGTTTGCACACCCAGGCCCCTGGGGGGCAACTTCAGCCAGCCTTATGTTTTTCTACAGCTGTAAGTTAAGAATGTTTTTTACATTTTTAAATGCTTAGGAAAAAAAGAACAAAGAATATTTCATAACACATGAAAATTAAATTTTAAATTAAAAATTCAAATTCCAGTGTTCATTAAAAAAGTTTTATTGAACACAGCCATGCATATTCATTAGTGTGCTGTCTATGGCGCCTTTTGCCTACAATAGCGAAGAAGTAGTTCCAGCTAAGACCATATGGCTCTCAGAGCCTAAAAGATTTACTTCCTGGCCCTTTACAGGAAACAAAAAGAAAACTAGCCTGTCATTGAAAAGCTAAAGATTTTTATATATTACACCAGTTCTGGGAGTAGAGTAGACCAGTATCAGTTCCATAATTTGTTAGTAGTGTATGGTAGGTGACTTAAAATTCCTAAGCCCCAGTTTATAATATAAGAATTATACATTTCTTCATAGATTTATAAAAATGGAGGCTTTGAAGAATTAAATCACTTGAAGAAAGTACCCCATCTGGTACCTGATTCATGGCAGATTATTTGTAAAAGCTATTTCCCTGGTCTCCATCCTTGCCTGGATACAAAATAAAGTTAGGTGTCTTTATTAGTTCTTTCTCTCATACCCGTTAAAATATTTCTAAACGGAAAAATGGATGGACCCGGAAGTAGGACTATTTTACCTGCTTTATGAATAAGATAGAAAAGGAGATAGCTACTAGCTAAAATGATCTCACTGGAGAATATCTGCTTCTAGTATTGTGGCACCATGTCCCAATCTTGTCCCCAAATTCCCTTAAACATCAATTCCTTTTTCTAATAAAACCTGAAAGAAGTTCAATAGCCAGGAAAAATTCATGGTTTGTATAAGTCCTAATGATGTTGTTCAGATTTTTTTACTCATAGAAATCTCTGCTTATACCAAATTCCTATTTACAATTCATAGCTGTCACATCTTTCATTTAAGTACACACGTATTAAATTTATTGACTGTATCCTGCAGAGTTAATGATGGCTAACTCATTAAATGCCACAGAGAGAGCTTATCCTTTTTAAGTAAAATTTGTTGGGTTTTGTGTGTGTGTGTTGTTCTATTTTCTAGAGACTGAGATGTTTTTTGGAAGCGGGGGTTGGGATATACTGAAAACTTTAAAAATCATTCTCTAAGCTGAAAAATCTCAGTGTTTCACCACAGAAGACATTTTAATACACACACACACGCGCACACACACAAACACACAAAGCCATAATGTTTACTGATATAAAATATAAGATTGGCTTCTACAGTCAATAGCTCTACACTGAAATTTGGCCATAATTCAAATTGTTTTATATGTTCTTGGGAAATAAAATAACAAACTGATAAAGATGTTTGAAATGAGCTTTAAACTGAAGAAATAATATGTTCTATTTCATCTCTCTTAAGGTTATGAGCAACATTCATACATTCTGTCTAAAACAATGTGCATTAGGAAAATATTTTGAAGTGATATCAATTTTAGGTGACTGGTACAGAAGTCAATAATTTGAGGGATAGGATCACCACTGGCCAGAGCACATCATCACACACTGGGAAATATAAATAGGAGTCATTTGGGGCAGTTGCTATTGTTGGGAAGAACAGAAAAGGCTGGTGTCCTAGAATACCGTCACTCAACTCACCATTGCTCTGTGCCCTCAATGTGCCCACTCTCTCTGGAAGTGCTCTGGGCAGTGGACAAGTTATGTTTAGAGACAGTGGCAGCTGGGGGTGGGAGTGGGGTGGGGTGACCTAGCCAAAACCAAGAGAACTTGCTGCCAGTGCAGGACGTGAAGCAGAACTCTCTCACCAGGCTGTTTTTTCCTACTGTTTTTTAAAAGCTGACTAGAGAAGAAAGAAGAGAAGTGATCTAACTACAAACAGAGAAAACTGGTCACAAAGAACTCTATCCCTATCGGGCAGGTGGTTTAAGACGTTTTTCCAGAGCCTCTCTATACTTGAACCCTGTGGAGATTTATAAACATTGTCTGGTGCCCAGGAGCTTAAAAGTCTAAAATCAAGGTGTCCTAGGACCATGCTCCTTGAGAAATCCAGAGGGAAGAACCTTTCCTTGCCTCTCCCCAGCGGAGGTGGTAGTTTGCTGACAATGCTTGGAGTTTCTCTGCTTGTCATCACCCACACCAGTCTCTACTTCTGCTGTCCATGAGGTTTTCTCTGTCTTCACATCATCTTATGAGGACACCATTCATGTTGTCCTCATACCTTCGTCCAACACAAGCTTATCTTAATTATACCAGTTATATCTGCAGTGACCCTATTTCCCAGTATAAGCATATTCCAAGGTCCTAGGGGTTAGGACTTCAGCATATCTTTTGGAGGGACACAATTCAATCCATATGAAACCTAGGTTTCAGTTGTATGTTTGGTTACTTTTTATAATATTTAGAATCAAGGAGTAACTCTGTATTGGGAGGAGGGCTGGATTCCACAGAGCTTAATTCATCTCCTAATTCAACACATGGGTGTAGGTACTTGACCATCTCATGTGAATAGATACATAAATGTTTTGTAGTTTGTTTTGACATCTTCGGGCCATGGCCCCAGGAGCAAATTTCAGCAGAGAATATGATACTTACGCATGTTATAATGGAAAATCACAGAGATAGCGGTTTCCTGAGCTGTATAGTTTAAAGTATCTTGTTATATAGAATGGATATCAATGATACCATTGAGCACAATAACACCAAGGGCACATTTAAAATACCATGTGACAGCTTGGAAATATTGATGGCTGCCGTGGGATATATGTAGTTTCCATTGTGTAAAGGGAGGTTTGTACATCATCTGCCCTGGGATAGACCAGAGGCATTTTTATTCTGTCTCCTATGGAATGATAGATACCCTGGGCTTTAGAACATGTAGACCTGTCAATCTATGTGTATGTTTATATCTATCTGTATCTATGTATTCATTCACTTACTTATTCATTCATCATTTATTCTTTTATTTAATACGTGTGAACTTTGTGCCTACTGGGACATTAGGTAATCAGAAATAGAGTAATAATGATGAAACAGTTTGCTGCCCAGACCTCATGGAGCTGATGTGCAAGAAGAAAACATGAAATTTAAAAATAGTAATAAATATACAGCCAAAAATGCAATTTCAGGCAGTACAACATGCTATGAAGGAATTGAGGGATAGAATTAATATTTGTTCGAATAACTCCAGGCATCATGTAAAAGCATATTTCGTGAACTTTTTTTTTTAATTGTAGCATCAAAGAATCTAGTCCACCATCACCAACAGTGGTGTATTCATTATTCAATGACCCTTTTCAAATTACTGGAAATAGTTTCTAATTGACACTGATTGATTTCAGTAGAGATTGTTGTGACTATTACTATACTGTTTAAAGAGCATGGATTTTGGATTCTGAGAAGCCTGGGTTTGAACTGAGGCTTGGTGGTATGATTATTTGCTCTGTCTTAGTTTAGTAAATGTGGTCATTACATTAAGATAATGCCTACGTAACTTTTAGGTTGTCCTAAAGCTTGCAGGAGATGACACGTAACACTGCCAACCACCATCTTTAGCAAATAAGTGTTTAGTACGCATTTTTACATGTTTATCTTGTCTATGATTTCATTCAAGCAAGTTGGTCTTTTGGGGGTCTTTTAAAAGGGCCACTTAAAAAAGGGTCTTACGATGACAGATCAGTGAAAGAGCCTCTTCTCTAAAATGATGTCACTCAAGTACCTGTGCACGATGGAAGCCCAGCAAAGAGAGCACAGTCGTTCTGGATAAACTCACTTCCAGAAATACGTAATTGTTCATCTTCCCACATGAAGAAAACAGCCATCATTAATTTTTACATCTTCAATAATATACAACTTTCCAATGGTGCATTATATATCAAATGCAATAAAAGGACATTAACAGAAACCACTTACACTAAGCTCTGATTTATGATTTCACATAATATTTATGGCTTTCTACTTTTCTAGGTATATCCAAAGTTTGTGAATCCTTACACATCTTGGATACCCTGCATTAGGGCTGCATCTTATCTTTCCAATTTGGGTACAGGAATCTTAGTTCTATCTGCTGCATGGACTACTAGACAAAGCTTCCTTCTGTATTCTCCATCAGTAAATTATGGGCGCTTTTAAAATTATCAGCTCATGCACAACACAATAACAAAATATTGGTAAGGAACAAAGTACATACTTTCATGTAGGATGCATCTCTAAATGTAATGATAATTACTTGCAGATGATAACATTATTAGAAAAAAAAGTTGTTGGATACTTACCCTATGTGAAGCAGCTTATATAAACAATCCTATGAGTTCGGAAATATAATAAACATTTTGCGAATGAGCAATATGAGACCCAAAGAAATTAAACCACTTATCTAAATACATAGGCTCAGAAGTAAAACAGCAGAGATCCGAACCCCATTATTCTTCTTCCAATGTATATTGGCTTGGAGGATAGAAAACACATTGGCTAAGTGATTTGTGTCCCTTGCTGTAGAGCTGGACATAGAATGTCTTATGTCTTCTTTTTTTTTTTTTAATATCAGAAGCTAGTGCCTGACTTTAAAAATGTTTCTATATTCAGTGTCATTGTCTTCTGGAATTATCTTCTTCTCAGTGGCATTCCTTCCCAGGAATCTTATCATGTGAACTTTACACTGCTGGGGTTTCAATCCCTGACCTAAATGGAAATCTTAATTCAAGAAATGGAGCCTCATGCTTTTGTTAGCTCAGATTCCCTCTAGATGACTAGCGCTCAGTCTTTGCTAACTGCAGAACTGAACATTTAAGTGACAGAAGGTTGCACAGAAGGTAAATATCCTTGGAGATGTAAGCCTAAATGAGGAAGGAGCGGGTAGAACTGGTCGTGAATGGGTGCCCTCATTTGATAGTCTCGTGATGCAGGTATCCTACAGAGAACTGTTGGCAGGGACCCCCATTACAAAAGGGAGGGGGCCCTCTTCACGGAGAAGTAATGACAACTAAGCATCAGATAGTCCATGGTTCCTTGGCTTTCTTCCACACTCAACGAATGAACTAATCTCTCCGTCAACTTCAGTGTGCTGATTTATGATTTACCACCCTAAGAACATATTTCTAGCCCCTTCCCCATAACTGACACCCTAGTCATCATAGTGACCTCTTCTGGTCAATCGGGGTATGGAGGCTCCACTTATATCACTTGTGTACTCGACACATTTGTAACATGTCTCTCTGAAGTAGAGGGTCATCCTAATGGGACTTACACTTGGGGTCTGCTTATTTTGGTAAACTAGAATCTCTCTGGCATCAGATTCCAAATATAGACTTTTGCTCTCCAGAATCCATTAGGACTCGTGGCACATGAAGGACAAAGAATGGTTTTGACATTATAAGTGATTCTAACTACACTTAGTTTGGAAAATATTTTGAAATATTTATCTTATTTTTTCCCTTGGTATCATAATTATTTATGCCAAAATACAGCAACTATGTTGGCTATACATGTGGAACCTTAGAACAAATAGTAGAGCTGTCAGGCAGGGACTTCAGAGTTTATATATTTTAAGCTTCTCTTTACAGATGTGTAAACTGAAACTAGGAGAGGTCATATGCTTAATCCAAGGTCACATGACTATTATAATTCAATCTTTTATGATATTCTCTAAGACGCAAAAATGTGGAAATATGTACTAAACTCACTTACTCCTTGCGCTTTTAATTACTTTGATTTCTGTGTTTTGTCATATTCCAACATATTCATCAGGCCTTTCAATTAAAAGGATGAGGGAAAAGGTGGAAACAGGGGTAGAAGCAAAAATACATCGGCATATATTAAGATAATTTATATCAAATAAAAAACTTACATTCAATTCATCAGAGTACTTTCCCAGGACACATCACAGAATTTTTCCCATAAGGAGTCACAAAACAAGTTAAAGGAATAAGGAGTGGAGTCTGGGATGGCTCAGCGGGTTAAGCACTCACTTTGTAGCCCCGGGGACTGAGGATCAAATCCTGGCCCCGGCCCTGGTGGACCCACATGCTGAACTGGGGTGTGCCCCCAGCTCAGTTCTTGCGGGGCCTATGCGGGAGGCTCCCAGCCCAGTTCCTGCCCTGCGCAGCCCCGCGCCCACCTGTGGAGTGAAACTATATGGAAAACTAATGCTGTCAACTACGGAGACTGCTCTGGGCCCTCCCCCTTCTCTCTGTCTCTGTCTGTCTGTCTGTCTCTCTCTGTCAAAAAAACAATAAAAATAAATCTTTAAAAGGAATAAGGAATCTGGTCACTCATCAATTCCTGATTTTTATTCTGAGACTTATCACTCCCCCAGATGAAATATTTGAGAGAATAGATACATTTGTAAAATGACTAGAATAATTTTATCCACCTTAGAGATTCAATGAGTGTTTGATACCGTAAAGGACTCTGAGATAGTCAGATGAAAGGTGATTTAAAAGGCAGATATGATTACTGAATTAGAATTTCAGAGAATGAGAAAGAATCTTTTGTGTTGGCAGGTATTTTTTTCCTCATTTCTTTTATAATCTGATCGTGGGTTTTGTTTTTGTTTTTGTTTTCTTACCAATTTCTTCAATTTCAGATCACGTTCTTGACTTGGTACAGCTCTCATGGGAAGGGATGTGTATTGCTATAACTGTCTAGCTCCCAGTTGAATTTTTTTTAAATACTCTTTTTAGCCTCTTTGAATTCACGGGGCTAATTTTCCTCGTGTCCCATGGTTGTAATGTTTATAAAGTAAAGTGGAATCACCTGGGGAAAGTGTTCTTTAACTCAGTGTATATTACAAGACACACACACACACCTCTCCCTGTATTGAATTGTTTGGAAATCAGACCAGTTTGGTTTCATTCTCCAAAGGTTGCCATCACATCATTAATCTCTCTCAGCCCTTAAAGATGGCTTTTTGCCATATTCTGTCAGAAAACAAGATATAGACCATTTACTTTAAATGCCTAAAAATAAAAATGCTGATTCAAATGGTTACACACACCCACACATATGCACAGGCGCACGCATACACACACGCACACACACACACACGAGCTTCTAATGTATTTTTGCAGTTGTTGGAAATCTCTGCATTGGGTGGGGAGAAACAATAGAATTTGCCGTTTACTGAGAGTAAATGTTTTATTACATTAGTTATAAAATGTTCCTTGTTATGAAAATAAATAGTACTAATTAATAAACCTGCAGAATTGTAGAAAAGCCTTTGAACTATGAGTAGGTTCTTAATTCTTTGTAGTAGAATTCTCCTTTGCATTTCTCTCTCTCCTCCCTTTCCTGCCTTCTTTTCTTCTGTCCAGAAAATCTCTATCGTGTTTAGAACTGTGCTAGTGTTTGTGTTAGTAGTGATATTTCAGTTCAGCCAATCATAGCAGAGTAAGTTTATGGACTCTACCAAAGAATGAATTATCAACATATTTTTGAGGCTAGCATCAATGCAAATCTATAAACTTTGTTTTACTTCATGTATGACATTTCCCCTGTGAATCAGATGAGCATCATTATCTAGTACACTTGAACTTTACAAGGCTTATGTAAATATCTATGTCCTAAGAATAAAGGGTATTGGTTCCAAAATAAAAATAACTGTACAAAATCCCAATCAATTAAGTTTAACTAAATGTCTACCAAAGATTTACCCTAACATTATGTCACCTGGTGAGCTGGTACTAACGTCAGCTTCTATGCAGTTACATGTACATTCTATATGTATAGAACTCTTAACTAGATTTGTATATAGACCTCACAGGGGTGAGGTTTTTTACAAAAAATGTATTCTAGTTGCAATGAGGTCCTAAAGTGTCTATTTCTAGATGGCATTCATTTTCAGACAGCTTCGCAATAATGTCACTTTACATTTGATGTTTGTACAATTAGGCTGACCAGATGTACCATTTTAAACAAGACAGAAAACAACAGCACTGTCCCATTTCAAATAGTGTGTATAGTCAGCCTAGTGTCACTGGGCTAAATTCAGGGTGTCAGTAGGCTGACCATACTGTATCATTTGAAAAGGTATGTCTGGTCAGCCTATGTATGATATGTTTCCAAAAAAAACTTTTTAGCTCTTAGCAGCATTGGGATTATTTTATGAAACACAGTAAGTTTGTGATGCGTTAGCTGTTTTTGCAGTGTGAATACATTTCCTCCTGCTTTCTCTCTCAACGAAAAAGTTGCTGGAGCCGACTTTTGTTCCATTATACCTCAGTGCATTCATCGGCTCCTCCTTCCAAACTATTGCCAGGTGTTAGCATCTTCCCTGAGTAATTTCAGGCATTTTCCTCTGAATGAAAATGGCTCACTTGGAAGGTTGTGAAAGGCCTATCCATGTGGAATTGGGGAACCTTGTGTTGCGAGGTGGTAGGAAGGCTTGCCAGAAATTGCCTGTTTCAGGCTGATGAAGCAAAGCTAGACATCTGTTAAATTAACATCTACCTAACGTTTTGCCTTCAGTCAAATGCATTAAAAAAAAAAAATCTCACCCACTCTTCCGCTTTCTTTCTTTTTTTTTTTCCACTGTCAAAACAATCTGTCACAAGATATTTAATTTCTGTGTAATGGGTTACTTAAAGAAGCCAGCATATGGTGCAGTGAACACACCTAGCTACAAGCTCCAGGCAACGGTTTATAGCACCGGTTTGCTTTCCTCCTAAGGCATATTGTGCCCAGCATAGGTTTTAGTATGCTTGTGCGGGGTTCCCTCGGCTTTGATTTACACAATTGCCAAGGTCTCCCACAACTCTTGCCTTTTAGGATCACAATAGTATGATTAATATTCTTGTTTCACCAAGGAGTCAGAGGTCACTTTCTCTTTGGGTTAAGTGGCGGTCAAGGCTCTAACAGTTTCAGTGAGGGAGAAAGTGACCTCATTATGCACAGAGCTTTGCACCCCCTGCTCGTGCCTAAGACCTTGTTAATAGCACCGAGCTTATCTGTAGCTGGTGGTTTCCTCTAGAGGAGCTGATCCTTGACACAGTGACAGCACTTGGGACACTGCGCTGAACCATTGAATTGCTGCCCCTCCAAGTGATTTCTACACAACAAATAACCTCCTGATACAGTGGAGCTGCCCTATTGTTGGGAAAGAAGATTCTAAAGTCGCTGTCACCATGGAGAGCAAAGATTAAGCATGATCAAAATGGCCTATGAAGATCCCTAGAGCCATCTATGAAGTACAGTATAAAAATGTGGCTACCTCCTTCTATAGTAACGCATGGGCCTTTGTGTACCATAAGGTTGGAATTGCTTATTAGCTCAGCAAATAGTGTTTACTATGTGCCGGGCACTTTTCCATGCCCTGAGAATGAGGTGGTAGCAAGAAATACATGATTGTTGCTTTCAATGTGTTTACGTTCCCATGAGAAAAACCCAATAAACCCATAAGCATTAACTGACCTGTAAACAAGATATATATAAGGTTATAGATTATCTTATCTTTCTATTAGCAAGAAAACAAATATATGTGTAAATACGTATCTTTTATAATTAACTAATGAATCCATAAGCAAAATATAAGCTTACAGATGATTTTACCAGCTATAACAATTAACAATGAAATCTTTGTGTAGATATAGATATAAATAATACCTAAATAGATACATAAAATATAAACTCTGGGATTATTTTGTGTATATCTATCTATCTCTCTATCATCTTTCTATCAATCATTTATCTATCTATCCTCTTACCAAAGGCCAGTCATCAGTTTGGGGTAGGTTAAATGGTTGTACACACCTACTCCCTTATGTACCTTCTTTGCAGAGAAAAACGTTCATTTCTGTGAAATTTTAAAGGTCCCCAGCGTGTCTGTTATTGGGACTGCTAAGAATAGCAATCTCTGGAGGGAGGCGGGTTTAAAAGTGAGGGCTTCCTAGTGGAGAGCTGACTTCTAGGTAGGCTATGCAGATGTTCTGTTTTAAACAGGACAGAGAACAATGGTGCTGTCCCATTTCAAATGGTACATCTGCTCAGCCTCCTTACACCTTGACTTTAGCCCAGTGACACTAGGCTAAGCAAATGTACCTTTTGAAATGGGACAGTACCGTTGTTTTCTGTCCTGGTTAAAATGGGATGTCTGGTCAGCCTACTTCTAGGCCATTGGTGAGGAAAGGGGGGATGGACAGACTCCGTCCAGTGACACCCAGAAGGCCCCCGCACCTTGGTGACTGCTCCCTCATTGCTCATTCATGGAGCAGTTATGTTGGGGGCTTTCTGGGGAGAAAAAGCATGATTTAATACCTGCAATAACTCACTTTAGTCTATTACTTATTAATCGAAATTCTCAAGTGCCCTAGAAAGTATCTCTAGGCCTCTGTTCGTGCAAAGCTATCGTAAATGAGTGTGCTAGGCAAACTCTTCGGTGCACTTGTACCAAATAGCTTGGAATAGCTGCGTTATTAATCAGAACTGGATAAAGTTCTAAAGTTCAAGCAGGATAGATATATATACACACACACACCAGTGGTGCCCCAAAATATACATATATATATATACACATTTTAAGAGACGTTATCTATGTGTTACTTTTCCAAGTTGAATTGAATTACAGTAGCGATGTGAAGTATGGCATTTAGTCAAAAGATGGTGTAATTAAATGAATGCTACCATCCCCATGTGACAGGCAGGACGGTCCAAAAATGGCAGAAGCACAATATTGTTGAAGGTGTGGAAGACCATTTTGAAGTGGTATTTGAAATTCGAGAACATTGTGGAAGTACAATGACAATGGAGGCATGATTATGCAACAGAACCTCCAACACGCCTAAAAATTGCACGCATTTGTGATGAGTTTGAGACGCATGGTAAATTGAAACAGAGTGCACAAGAATACAAGTGGACCCTTTAGTTCACCGTAATCAGAAGTGTCTAGACACTGATAGCAACCACTTTTAGCACCTCTTGTAATTGCAGAAGTCAAATGTGACTTGTATTCATCTTTTGTTACCAGTATATATTGAGTATTATAATTTTAATACAGCTTATTTTCCTTTCTTAAAGTGTGTATACATGTTTTTGGCACTCTCTGTATATGCCATTTTTTAAGTAGTATGGTGTGCTTGAGTGTGACATTATTATGTGACAGAATTACATGCTTACGATTTTGTAATAAGATTCGGTATAGATTACCAGCTCATAAAAAAAGGAATGTTACTTCTGCCAGATCCTGTATGTAGATGTACATTATGCAGAGTCAAGAGGATACGGTATTTCTTCTTAGTTTATCATGAAATTCCAATTGTCACATTTAGCATTATTTTTACGTGATTTTTTAATTTGTGTGAATTATAATCCATGTGATTTTTATTTTGATTCTCTAGAGACTCTCATATTGGTCTCTGATTTTTGAAGGACTGGTGAGGGAACCATCATATTTAGTTAACGCCAATGATACTGAGATGATTAAGAGCCAAAGATGAGCTCTTACTCCTGTATCCCCCACAAAATAAGGAGCTGTGTGTGCATTGTACATTGTACGGAGCCCATTGATGAAATGGCCTCAGAATGCCCACTAGCATTGGAGGAGTTTGCTGCTTTGGGCGTGCAAGATGACTAGCATGTTCCATGAATACTTGTTGTACATAAGACTGGGATTTCTTTACTCGCTGACTTTAGGGAAATCAAAAGTGATAGGTAGATAGTAGTATTCCATTTGTAAACATCCTAACAACATAGGCTCTTTTGTTGCCTTAAGATTCATTTCATTTGATAAATACTTAGTAAACACCTACATAGCACTGAGCACTCTCATAGGTGTAGGTATGTAATGATAGGTTAATAGTAAATACATGAATGAATGAATGAATGAATAAGCTATGGTTCCTGCTTCACGAAACAGATTAACAGTCTAGCAGAGAAACAAGACATTAATCAAATAAACAACAAGTTTAAAGAAAAAGTATAATCACAAGCTAAAAAAGACAGAAACTTGGTTTTAGAGAACACATGTCAAAAGATGCTAGCCAAACTTGATGGGATGAGAGATTTCTCCGAGGAAGTGAGCCATGAGCTGAGATGTAAAGGATGGAGACTGAACTATGGAAAAAGCAGAGAAAGGAAGCTGGGATGGCTCAGTGGGTTAAGCGCTCGCTTTGCAGCCCCAGAGCCCAAGGATCAAATCCCGGCCACAACCTAGGTGGACCCATATGCTGAACTGGGGTGTGCTCCCAGCTCAGTTCTTGCCGGGGTTTATGCAGGAGGCTTCCGGCCCAGTTCCTGCCCTATGCAGCCCCAGGCCCACCTGTGGAGTGAAACTATATGAAAAACTAATGCTGTCAACCATGGAAACTGCTCTGGGCCCTCCCCCTTCTCTCTGTCTCTCTGTCTGTCTCTCTCTGTCAAAAAACAATAAAAATAAATCTTTAAAAAAAAAAAAAGAAAGAGCAGAGAAGACCATATCAGACAAACAAAACAGCGTGAGCACTGGCCCAGAGGTAACAGGGAACACAGGAGTCTGCAGAGCTGACAGCAGGCAGGTGTGGCAAGAACACAGGGTTAGCGGGGGAAGGGTAGGACTGGGCTGGACAGACATACTGGAACTGAAAAATTAGATGCTACGTCAGTAGATAATCCTCCTTCTTCAGAAGCAAGCTCAGAATATGTAAACAGGTGTAGAAGAGCATGAAAACACTTTGAGGCCATGGACCCTCACATAGCATTGGATCCGGGCCTCGTTTGGGCTGGGAAATGAAGGACAGAGATGGGAACTAAAGGCTCTGTGTTTGTGACAAACTACAGTAGTGGATAATGCTACCTTTAAGAAGTGTTGAAGGAGTCGCAGACGTCATATGTGATAATGAAGATGCTGGGGGGTTGGTGTTGGGATAGGCTCTCAGAATCGGCGTGCCTTCTGCACAGCTGAACACGGCCTGGCTAATTTCCCTTTCTAATGAGACCAGCACAGAAGCCATCCATTTAGGGTATTCAGCTTTTAGGTACATGTACCAAGCTGTTGGGGTAGAGGAGAAAGAGGAGTTGACATTGATGGATGAAGTTAAACACCAGAGTCCCCCCTTCACACGGAATTTTCTATAGCAGTATTGAGACAGAAGGGCCTGGACGGTTCCAGGTGGGCAGGGCAAGCTGGACAGAGTCCAAGTGTCTCCCTCAGAAGGGGAGGACGAGAGCTAGATGGGGTCTCCTCTTAGAACAGAAGAGTCCTCTTCAGATCTAGCAACAGCGTGGTTCACGGGGGGGTGGTGGGGGGGGGGCTGAGCTCCTTAAACAGGGCTTAATTCTCATCAGAGCAGTTCCTGGGGGTCATTCAGTAGGACACGGGGGCTTGCCCTGACACAATTTATTGTTTTGTCCAGAATTACCACCAGGGCAATATCCGCTTCCTCGCTCACCTCTGCGGCACCACCCTCCAACTTTTTCGACAAGAAATTGTTACGCATCTTGACTCTAGAGCAGGAACCACATTGCTGTGAAACTGCCTTGAAACTGATTAAAGTAAAGGAATGTGACCAGTCCCTGACCGGGGTCGGTCTCACCCTCCTCACTTTACTGCAGCCAGCCACATTCCCCTGACATTCTCAGAACCACGTTTCAGAGCGAGGCCGCTGAAGAGCGCCCAATGTGAAGGGAACGCACCTGCTGTGTAACATGCGGACCCTCAGAATGCCCCGTCCACCTGCACCCGGCACCGCACACGCCCAGCACCGCACATGCCTGGCACCGCACACGCCCGGCACCAGGGCTCCCGTGCCCTGTTACACTCTAAATACGAAAGATGTTACCCAGCCAAGCTCCTTGGAGAGACTTAGCATATGTGTTTTTAAAGGGAGTGATGATTATTTTCCATTAGTTTTCTGACAGTTGCTCCGATCAGATGCTTGAACACTCTAGAGTTTTCATCATTTATATGAACGCAATGACAAAGGAGACTGTGGGTTATAGTACTGTTACCAGCTTGGATGTCACAGTGACAAGTACATTCAGAGCGGTGGATACTTAGCTATGGATAAAAAGTCCTTAGAATGGTCACCATTCTAAGTGCCTTTTATGTTTAATTCTCATAACTACCCTAGGACAAGTGAACTATTGTTTTGTTTTGTTTGTCCTTTTTTCTTTTTCTTTTCTTTTCTCTTTTGTTTTTGTTTTTGTTTTTGTTTTGAAGATATGAAAACTGAGGCAAAAAATGGATCAAGCAATTTGCCCAAGGTCACTAAGCTGGTAGCAGAAGAGCTGGGATTCAAGTCCAGGCAACCTGGTTCTACAGCGGGTGTCCCTAACTACTATTTCTGTCACCAAGGAATGAATTGGGCTGAATGGATGGCCAAGATTAGAAACCCAGAGCAGTTGTTTATTTTCTAAAGAACTTCTGTCTTTCTCTGCTCAGCCCCCTCCTCCTCCTCCAACCTGTTCCAAGTGTTCAGTGAAGACAGATGCTTAGGGGGCAGGGTGAGTAGCAAAGAAAAGCAAATCCTTATAAATTATGTTTTTTAATGTAAGGATTAAAAACACAAATTTCCTACCACTCATCTTCCTGAAGACTGATAGGTAGCCATCCCGTTAAACACTTCCCTTTCTCCCTTAGCACACAGGCATTTCAAGGGGCACTTGGAAAACATTCTGTATCTCTACTTTGAGAATCACATATTTGGGGGCTGGCTGTGGAAATCAAATATACGGGCAGCTCTGTGGAATATCTGTACAGTTCAGGCCTTAAAATAGTTTTAACAATTTAATTTAAAAAAAAAACACCATCTCAGAAATACTAAGAGCACTTTAGTATTTAAAATTTGAATCATACTGTGGTTACTGAATGTTATCTTTCTCTTGTCTTTTTGCCTATTTACATATTATATATATATATTTTTTTTAATTCACAATCAATATTATGTCATATGTAATTTATACTCTGTTGGAAATTCTGATGCCTGTCAAACGTTGGAAAGGCATCTTACTTATAAATTATTGTCTTCTCTTCACTGACTTGCTTTTTGGACGGCATGTGGAGTCATTTCCCACTTTATTCTTGGTGATTTAGCCTTCCTTTCATGGGGTGATTGCTGGGAGGGACAAAGGTAGCTCTAGCTTGTGTCACCTCTAGGAATAGAGGGGAAAGAAGGTCAGCTGACATATTCTTTTTGAATACCTCCAAGAAAAAACACCTTCATTTTGCTATGAGGAGGAATAAAGCCTTGCTTGACACTCTGGGTCTCAGTAACTCCTTGAATCAGCAAACACAGCCAATTCCAATCTGACAGTTGGCTGTAGCAACTACATTTCAGGCCCGCTGCTATGCACAGACCCCGCACCTTCTGAATAGAGGAGTATGAACTCAGCTTTTCAAACCCCTGAAGGGGAAAAAGAAATTTCAAGGATATGTTTGCAAAAAAGAAGACAGAGGAGAAGGGAATCTCGCTATTTGCATGTCAATCCACAGAATTAGTTCTGAAATCCTATGTTTGGGGAACCCCTAATGGCTAAACTTACACAAGCAGACAGAAAATAAAATGCCCTTATTAAATTTTCTATGAACATGTTTAAATTTTTCTCTTGCTTCTGTCTCCATGTCTCAGATGACGAGTCATTTTGCCTCTCTCATCTGTTTCCAACTCAGTTGAGCTACAACCAATCAGATATGAGGAAAATTAGATTTTAATGGAATATTTGATTTTCATTGCTTAATTGATTTAATTGCAAGTTTCTATTTCAGACTGGTAGAAGTGCAAAGATTTTCAGTCAAATGCAGGAAAGCTCCCATTTTTCTGTGTTCTACAATGACAAACTTAATAATTCACTGTGAGCCTGGATTCTAAAACTTTAAAGGAAGGAAATATCGGCATCTTTCTGAATTGTTATTCGCCAACTATATTCTAGTTTGTCTCTGGTAGACACGTATCCCATATCAAAATCTTGGATTTACATTTACTTCTTCTGTTTGTATGGATTTTAATCTTTGCATGTGAATTTGTGTTTGTCAGGGAGAACAATATATGTGTACGTATAGACACCCATACATGGTTTTGAGGGGGCATTTAATGCCACAAAAGATTTCTTTTTGCTGCTGATAAGAGAAAAGAGAATGGAGAGTGTTCTCAAGCAACCACGGTAGTTCAGTTGGCCTTCCGAGTGCTCCTAGACCAACCCTGACAAATAGCTTCTAGTCTGTGTCAGTGCCTATACTGTACACGGGCTGCCTATGACCTGGGGACAGAGAAGCTCCGAGCAAACACACGAGGCTCAATAACCAATGGGAGGGTGCATCGTGTGACCCTATCTCTGGGTCATCGTCCCCATTTTTGGCTACCATATAAAGTCCAGCCTAATGATCCAAGTGCTTGTACATTATACTGGAACAACACTACCTCTCTGCACACTTCCTGAGTTCCCTAAACCCTCTCTACCTATTCTAGCAGAATGCACATTTCTTTATTGGACATGTAAGTAGTTTTTGTTTTTTGTTTCCTTTCATGTCTATCAAGTTGAAGAAAGTGAAGATTTTTCTGATCATTTTTGAGAAAAGTGTGTTTGTGTGTGTGTGTGTGTGTGTACACAAATGACTGGCATGTAGATGTTTAATTATGGAAGATCTATATTTGAATTTCCTATCAGGTACCTTGTACACTTGTCAGTCTCTTTATTTGGAATGTAGTGTTTCATATGAAAAATTTAGCCTGTTGTGTGCTAATTTTTTCATCATCATCATCATAATTGTCATTATGATGCCTGTTTTTGTGGAGGCTTCCTCCTCTCCGAAGGTAGGAAAGTAAAAGGGCTGAGAGCATGTACTTCAGAAACAGATATCTGAGTCAGAAGCTTGGCTTTCTGCCATTGCTCATTGTGGAACTTCCAGCAAGTTACTTCAGCTGTCTGCCATTTATTTTCCTCATCTGTAAAATGGCAATAATAATAGAGTCTAGCTCACAAGGTTGTGTGTGGATTCAATGAGGCATCAGATTTAAGGTGTTTAGAAATGTGCCAAGCGTACAGTAAGCACTTAAATTGCTACAAATACTTTTGAACTCATAGCATGTATCATGTACTCAGGTAATAAGTTTACATGGTTTATTAATCCAGTCGTATCAACTAGGGCTGATTTTGCTACCCAGAGGACATAAGGCAATGTCTAGAGACATTTTTGGTTTCCAAGAACTGGGGTTGGGGAGGTGGGTCTACTGGCATCTAATAGACGGAGGCCAGGGATGCTACTAAACATTACATAATGCACAGGACAATAACCCACAAAAAAGATTACTTGCACCCAAGATGTTAATAGAGCTGAGGTTGAAATTCCCTGATTTAATCCCTGAGGTGAGCATCTTTAATGTTATACTCACTTTACATAAGAGAGAACCTAAGTATAGTGTAACTTCTCATACTGCACATTCAATGCATCTCAGACTATGCAACAAACAGCCTTTGCAGCACAAGGGTTTGTTTTGTTTTCTAAATGAATATAGACAGGCCTTCTACAGATCCCCAAACCAGAAATGCCTGAGCATTTCATGGACATGCGAAAGTTAAGGAAAGGGCTCAGATCTGTCAGAACAGACAGTGTCTGGAATATCAGAGTTCTGGAGACTTCTCCCTGTGCCAGGCCTGGCCCCTCTGATATTGCTGGATTGTGGGAAAGTCCAAGGAACTACACTACAGGGGCTGGGGTGGTAGTAGCCACCCCCAAAGCCTGGGCAGGCTTTCTCTGTCAGTAGTCACAGGAGGATATTAGTCACTGAATCAGCCCTGAGAAGCACTTCAGACATGTAATTTCACAGCAGTCATTGGTTAAGATGAGGCTGGGTTAAAACTGTGAAAAGTGAGATTATCTAAAGAAGCAATATTCAGTATCAGTACAGTCAGTAGTAGATACTGCCAAAATATAAAGGTGTGACACCAATGACTCAGGAATGGAAAACACTTTATCCAGATGACCCTGGGGACACAGGTAACAGTTCCTGTGCATGCCCTGGGTCTGGCACCTAGGAGGTGCTGAGAAAATATGTCCTTAGGAAATGAAGCTAAATTCTCAGTCTTACTCCATCAGTACAAGTGTATTTGAATGGCAGCGATACACGTAGTCTCAAATACATACAATCCCTTCCCATTTAATGTGTGGGTAGAATATCAGCAATCATTGGGTGGTTCCAGTTCTCAGCCTCCCAGCCTTTGCTTTAATGTGGTCCCGCTCTATACCCCAGTGAACCTTCCATCCACTTTATCCACCTACAGTGTGAATGGAGAATTAGCTGAATGTGTTCAGAGTTAAGTGACTCAAAAATCCTACCCTTCATGATGACCTGTGCTCGAATTCAGATGTCACCCATCTGTGATCAGCAGCAGAGTCCCTGGGGTCTGGGTGAAGAGGCCACCACCACCAGTGGAGACTGGTTCCCAAATGTTGTTTGTGCATATTCATTGTAGGATTCAATTCTGTCTCTCTGAACAGATAAATAAATGGCAATCTAGTTTAAAATCCTTGTTACCATAATTTTAATTGTGACTTTCACTGGAGTAAAAAAATACTTTGTTTTGACCTTCAACGTCTATTACTTTTTCCACTTTTTGTAAACATTTTTGGCCAGTTGCATTTCAACAGTCATTCACATCACAATGTCTGGAGGGGAAGTGAGGTTTTTTCATGTTTTTTTGTTTTTGTTTTTGTTTTTGTTTTTGTTTTTTATGTAGCCAAGAGCATACTGTCTTGAAGAGAGAGAAGTGTTCTCTTCCCCAAGAGCAAAACCAGTCACAAAAATGTAATCTCTTTCCAGAAATAAGTTGTGTTCAATGGGTAGGTGTTTTTATGCTTCAAATTAATAGTTGTCCTTTAAAATACCAGCTGTTTAGCTGTATATGTAGGTAGTTGACATGAGTATGCACATCCCTGATGTTCCAAGTAAAGGGCTGAGAGACAAGTGAGGCTTTCACGGCCAAGGCAATCCCACCCCCTCCTCCTACTCTTTCCACACTGTGTTGCTGATTTCCTGGCATCTCAGATACACATTGTTGGGTCTCACTTCTCAAATGCATTGAAACTCCACTTCCTAGTGCAATAGAGCCTCCTGCTCAAAGGGCCATCCTAGGACCAGCAGTGTCTCATACATTGTCACCCAGAAGCTGGTTAGAAACACAAGCTCAGGCCCCGATGCACACCTCCTGCCTCCAACCCTGCATTTTAACAAGACTGTGGGTGATCTTATGCCCACTGAGGCCTGAGAGGCCCTGATCCAGTGAACTCTGACCTCTGAGCTCTTTAAGTGGCTCTTACCATGTATTTCTTATGTCTGTATTATTCTTTGCATTTTGCATATAGTACTTCAGGGGAAGCATTATCTTATTTGTTTAGACCTATTGAGCTTGTAGGTGAATTTTCCTAAACATAGTGGTGCTTACTTAGTTAATTCTGAAGTTAATTTATATACTCAGATTGTAACCACCAGGACAGTGGGCAAGCCACCGGGTTCATGTGGTGGGATTCTGGATTTAGGTGTATTCAGCCATTCCACTTTCCATCTGGGGACTCTGAGGTAAATTATTTAACTCTGCTACACCTCAGTTTCATTCACTGTAAAATGCATGTAGATCATAATAACCTCATAGGTTCATTTGAGGGATCAAATGAGATCAAACATATAAAGCAATTAGCATAGTGCTAATTGGCTCATAGTGAGTTTTCAGTACCTGTTGCCTACTGTTATATTAATTATTATTTAAGTCAGTAAATTCTATACATATCAGAATCCCCAAAAGAATTTCTCCCACCCCACCACCCCCACTTTTTCAGTTAATCTCATGGTTCCCAACTGAGGTTGATTCTGCTCTCCCAGGGATATAGGGCAATGTCTAGATATACTTGATTGTCATGAATCGCGACAAGGGTGCTACTGGCATCTAGATGGGAGAAACCAGGAGGGCTGCTGAATGTCCTAGAACAGGGGTCTCCAAACTTTTCAGCCCGTGGGCCACATTAACTAGCGAACAGCAGTTTGGGGGCCGACTCCACACTCGAGGTCCAAATAAAAAAGAATCAAAACATAGATGTTGTTTTTAATTATTTATTTAATATTATTTTATTCAGATAAAAAAGTCTCCATGGGCCGGATGAGAGGGCCTCGTGGGCCGGATGCAGCCCGCATCCGGGCCATAGTTTGGAGACCCCTGTCCTAGAGTGTACCGGACATCCCCCCACAACAAAGCATGATTGGGCCTAAATGTCAATGGTGCTTATGAGGAGAAATGGTCCGTTACCCACAGAGGGACTGAGGTCATCAAAGTAACCATTTTTCGTAAGGATTTAGGTACGTCAGTATATTTTTCGTCTCACATATTAAAATTGAGGCCATCTTGTCGGAATTCATAGCCTAGGATCCAAATCATTTTCTTTGGAACAGAACCACAGCATAGAAAACTCCAATGCTGCCTACTTAACCTATTAAAGGTCATAAAACCATACAATAACAGCACACATTTCATTCTTTAATATCAAAGACAACTAGGGTCTTTGAAACATAAAACGTCGTGCGTGACAGAAGAGTACCCATGGTTCTCCCAGGAGCGCAGGACGTGGTATAAATGACTCTGGCTCCCTACTCCTTTTATTCCATCTTGGGATATGTGGGAGGCCACACCTGCTGGGGAAAGAGAGGAGGCCAAAGACTGGACTGCTGCCCCGGATTGAGGTCAGACCCTATAGCTGACCTCAGCTCAAAAGAGATGCAGGAAACAGAGCAAAATGGCCTTCCAGCCAGTGGAAGGACCCAGCATGAAACTGCTGTCCCTTGTTGCCTTAAGAACTCAGAGCTGCTTGGAAGAGCCCGTATTTATTTCCCAGGCACGACTGCAGCAGCCAGGGCAGGGAGGCAGCGGCAGGCTTTCTTCCAACTGGGGACAGGTTAAGCAGACACCAATGTACCACTCACTGTTCAGAGCAACTTTTTTCTGCTGGAAAGACCACATTTTTCAATATTTCCCCCACAATTCCAGAAGTAGATATGGTTAAGTGGTGTCAAATGCTACAATATATATGTAAGAAGGGAAAACATAAAAACTAACCCAAAAAGACCATTCCTGAGTCCCAGCACCACCTGCAGCTGGTGGTCTGCTGGGGTAACAGCTCTGCTGGTGGTGTTTGCATGTGGAAAAGGCCAGGCATGACTGACCAGCAGCTAAACCGGCCGTGGGTGGTGGTGGGGGCTGGTGACATAGAAGGGCTGGGTGTTACCAGTTTCTCTGAGAGCAGGAGCCATGGCACGGAGTAGTGAGTATTTCTGGACCTTCAGGGGGTGGGGAAGGGGTGGGAGGGGGGAGGGGGGACACCATCCACCAGCAGGGACACGAAGCTGTGGTCGCGTCCAAACATACTCATATATCTCCCACACACTTTGCTTTCTGACAATTTTCATTTTTAGGAAAATTGAACATAGCTGTATATTAAGGGCGCTCAGAAACCAGCATCCTTTATTCCCCACACAGGAGTCTCTCGTTGGGCAAAGAGGCATTTTTCCCCCCTAACAACAGGGTTTGCATGGCCGCTATGAACAATACAATTACTGAGTCAGATAATAAATAATTGCAGAGCGACCAGGAAAATGAAGTGTGGGCCAAGAGGATAATGGATGGTTTCAGATGAGATTTGCACAAAGATTGAGTCCGTGAGGTGAAGTGAAGTCATCCCAGGTCATGTCTGTTCGCCAGTAACTAAGGTAAATTATGGGCTGCACACCTGCACTCCATGCTAGAGGCCACCCTAGTGGCCTGAGCTGTGCCTTTGTAAGATGGACTTTTTCACAAAGTGAAGTCTTCAGATACAAGTCTATGACTGGCGCTTGGCCAAGTTTGTGATCGGTCAAATCAGGAGCTCGTTGGTTAAGAAAATGGTGTCAGGTCTTGGGGTATACGTGTTTATGGAAGGTAAATGCCAGTGCATTGTGGCCCTGGGCACATGCCTCGGTCCTGTGACAGTGTTCCTCCGTGTGCATCCTCAACCCTGATGTTGACGCAAAAGGACACAGCCTCAGATATCATCCTCTTTATTTTTAGACTTCTCCCGAAAGAAGTACAAGCACGTCCCAAATGTTGTCTTCCAAAAAAAGATCAAATGTACTCTTTGGAAGCATCTTTCTCCTTGTAACACTTGCTTTTGCGATTCAAGCAGGCTTGGAGGGGCTCCTTTTCTTCCCTTGGGTTTCTCCTTAGCCTTTTCAGGGTGGCTATTATGATGCAGGGTCATCCCTCCTTGCTTTCAATTGCACTTCTCTCCACCTGCTGAAGAGACTCCCAGATAAAATACTTCCAAACCACCCTTCCTGACCTTGTCTATTCCGTGACCACAGGCTACTTCTGTGCTCTGTCAAGTGATGTCCCTTGAATCCTTGTAAGTCAAGTCAACAGTGTGCCCTGACAGACGCTCCTCACTCCCAGGATGACCATTAAATGTCAAAACCAATCGGTAGCTCCAGGCACCTGAATCAACAGGATTCATTTTTTAACTTTAGCAAATACTTACTGAGTCTACCCAATGTATCATGAATGGTTCTAGGTATTGAGAAACCCAACAGAAAGCCACAAACATAACTCTCTACCCTCTTGGGGCTCACATTCTGGTGAAAGGATCAGAGGGTGACCAAAAAAAAGGAAATTAGAGAGTGGTTCAGAATCATTCAGTTCACTGGAGAAAGAACAGAAAGGGATGGGTATTTGGGGTAGGGGATGCAGTTTTAAATACACTGATCAGAGCTGACGTCGCGGAAAAGGATGATGTGGAAAGAAACGCTCAAAAGAGGTGAGAGAGTAACCCACATTCACAAGGAGGAACATTCTAGGCAGAGGCATGTGTAGTTGAAGGAAAAAATGAGGGATAAATTAGGATTTAAGATCAATTAACTGAGAAGAGGACAAAGCATATTAAATATTTAGAACATTGGGAAGACTTTGGCTTTAACTCTGGGTGGGAGAAGGAGCACTTGGAGCATTTTGAGCCAAGGAAGATGATCTGGCTTATGTTATAGAAGCAATCACTCTGATTACAGACTTGAGAATAATCAATAGTGGGCTGTATCAGTTATCTATTGCTAGATAACAAACTATGCCAAAACTTGGTGCCTTGAAACACAAATAACGTGGGATTTCTCCAATTTTAGTTGGCTGGGTAGTTCTGGGCTTGTCGGTGCTCACTGACACCATTACTTTTAGCTCCTGGGTCTGTGGGGGCTGGACTCCAGGAAACGGGTGGGCCTCTTTCTCTCCGTGTGGTCTTTCATCCTCCAGGAGACCGCACAAAGCTTTCTTTCATGGAGGTAGCACCCTTCCAACAGGCTAAGCCCCAATTTGCTAGTGCTTATAATGCCTTCACTTGTATGATGTTTGCTTATGTCCCACTGGCCAAAACAAGTCATGAGAGCATCAGGATGGGATGGGACTCCACAGGAGTATGGACACTTGAAGGTAGGATACATTGGAAGTACTTAATGTAACCATCAGCCACAGGGGCCAAGAATGGAAATCACAGAGAGCGATTAGGAGGCTGGCTCTCCAATAATCCAGAAAAGAAATGATGTTGGCTCACACCAGAGTGATGACAACGGAATTTTTAAGAAGAGCCTATATTCTGAATATAGTTTGAAGGATGACCTTATTTTTATTCTCCTAAGTCACTAGGATAAGGCTATTACGTTTCCAGGAACTGGTGATGTTCTTATTATGCGTGAGATGATATCACAATAAAGTAAATGAGGTCAGGGATAGGTTTCTTTCATTGCCAATAATTATTCAATGGGTTTTCTGAACAACTGAAAACTTAGTAATTCACTTAGTGTTGTGACTGTACACGGCACCCTGTCAATATCATCATCAGCTAATATTTATTGAGCATCCTCTGAGTACATGGTATTGCACTCACAGCGACAGAGGTGAGCTGCATTAATTCTTCCAGCCAATGCAAGATTATTGAGTGGTTTATTGCCTCACTCTATTAATTGGTGCCCCAGCAGCCTCCAGGAAAGCACTCAGCTTCCAGAATACATTCCTTATTTCCCTGGAGTAGGTAGACACCGACTGCATAGGGAAAGGCTATGGTTCTCTGTCGTTATGAGTTTGCTGATACTTCTTTGCACATCTTATTGTCAGAAACAGGGGCTATTACTCCCATTTGGTGGATGGAGAAGTGTAGGCACATAGGGAGTAAGTGGGTCGGCCAAAGCCACATCCTGAGATGGTGGCAGGTCTTGGACTGAAACACAACAACATTTTCCCTTGCACTGCACTGCCTCTCAGTGGTGTGTGTTATTCGCATTTCTCTCTCACACTAACACACAGTCACGAAAATGCCATCTAAAAAGACTTAACTGGCATCTGTGCTCTACAAGGGAGAGTACGACACGTTTTTCTGAGATATCTGCATAGCCTAATCACTGGAAGAGTGGTTTGTTTGTTTGTGGGTTTGTGTATCGTTGTTTTTTAATGTATTTTATTACAGGGGATTTGTCAGCTGTTAAAATCACTTTTTGTGTTAAATTCTCATCAGAAAGATGTTATTGCTTTCAGAGTACATATAGAGATTTTGGAAGACAGTGCAGGAAAAAGCTATTGAGATCTCTTATGTTTTTCATGTGATTCTGAAAACAGTTATTCAATGGCGATTGTTTCAACTGATCATTCTTATTGAAAGATTTTTAACATTTTTTTCCTTTTAATTAAAGAGTTAAAATTGGAGCTAAGGAAGACTGTGAGTGGTGGGGAGAGTTTCAATGCAGAATTTATTTGTAAATCTTGCAAGTAGCACCATTAAATGCCACGTACTCAGATGCACTTGAGTGCGCACCCTCCAGAATGTCTGTTTGTTGTAATTCCATCACACTACATATTTTTGTGCATATCTCTTCCCAGCAGCTTCCAAAGCTTTTCAGATATTCAGCATCAGAAATTGCACTGTTTTATCCTGGATTTTACAAACAGCAACCAGATTATTGTAAAACAGAACTATCTGATAAGTAAGGTTGTGAATTGCTTTTGTGATTGTCATGGGTAAGAGTATTGAAGAAACTGGCAAAAGGTGCCATACACTGGTTACTGTACAAATAAAACTGGTGCCCGTGAATGCATTTTTCTGATGAATACGTTCAAGGCTGTGATCATTGTGCATCTTCTGGTTGGATGCTTTCAAATGTTCCGTATTGAAAAGCATCAGTAACGAGGACCAAATAGTCCACCAAAGCCTGTATTCAACTCAATGGAGAGAAACGTAAATTCTTAGAGTTTCATTGAGTCCGACTCTATTCGGTCTACCATGGGAAGCTGAGATTGGAGGTTCTCCCTTCATTTGCTTCCATTTTTACTTTATGATTAGGTGGCTGCCACTTTGATTTTCACTTAAGGTGGTGTTCAAATTACTATGCAAAACAGAAACAGAAAACAGACCAGACCAACCTCTGTTCGACAGACAAAAAATAAAATGCCAGAACTTGGTAATTAATGTAAGTAATTTATATGCAAAATAATTTGTTTTAATTGGCTCAGTGAGATCTGATATAATTATAATATTCAATAAAGTAATTTTGGAAAACTATTTATAGCACCAATTTTTAATCATTACTATATGCTTATTGCAATTTTGGAAACACATAGGAACATGGACTTGCATTATCTCATCTTTACAAGTAAGAAGGCTACATTTAGGGTTTTATTGAAACTTCAGAGGGTATGTTTTTTTTAACTTTGCAGATTTTTTTTTTTTTTGAAAACCAGCCATTTATAGACAGTTTTAATACCTTAAATCTCCAGTGAATTAAGACAGAACCACTATATAGGTGAAAAATCTTTCCTTCTCTCTAAGGACTAGTTATCCACGGGTCAACTTTGGCTGACTTCCAGCTAATGTATTAATGATTGAGGAAAAATAATATTCTTCCAGAGGGCAGTTGTTAATTCTTCCTACTGTGAGCATCTCAATTTGTTGAAATGAGTTAATTTTGACACTAACTAAAACACTGGTTGACTTTGAGTATGTGCTCAAAAAAATTGTGTGTGTGTGTGTACCATATATATATATACTGAAGTAAATAAATGTATGGCCTTTCATACCACCTAACGGGTCAAAAAGTTATTAAAAAAATTTATGCATTTTTCTACTATTCTAGCAGCATCCTAACAACAGTGTTTTGTTTTTTTTCTTAAGGCCAGGGATTGTATTATAAGCCCTTTCACATAATTTCTGAATGATAGGATTTTATACCTATCAGTCTAAACATTAAATCAACATCACTCTCACACATGCACACTCTCTCTCTCTCTCTCTCTCTCTCTCTCTCTCTCTCTCTCTCTCTCTCTGTACAGGATAGTACTCAAAGTAACAGCAATGTGTATTATACAAAAAAAAAAAAAGTAAAGGCAGTTTCTACAACCTGTAAGAAACGTAAACTCAACATGACAAAATAAGTGACCTAGAGATATTAGAATACCAGCTAACAGTATGAGGCAGGACAAAATTAATTTGAAAAAGTATATCTAATAAAATGTTCCAATACACTTAAGAAAGCAAATTTCATGGGAAATAATTAACATGAGGTAGCACAATTCAAAATGTATGTGACTGTATACAAACCAATTGGGTGGCACTTTTTTTAATGCTAGAAATAGATAGGTTTAGGCAAAATCAGGGGGTGTGGGGGGGGTGGCAACTCCATTCACTCATTTATCCAACAAACTCATTTATCAAACAAACAAACCTATACAGTGCCTACTGTGTGTTAGGCACTGCTCTAGAAACCAGGAATACAGCAGCAAACAAAACCATAGCCTGACTTCATGAAATTTATGCAACTATGCAAAGACTGGTACAAGACAGGAAGCATTTGACACCATTGATCATCCCATGTAGGGTGCACAGGGCATTTCTTATCTTAGTTATATTGCTTTCACTTGTGCACAGACAGGCAGAGACTATACATATATATTTTTAAATAAAACATTAATTCAACTTGTTGAAAATTCAATAACATTATCACCATGTATACCGAAAAATATGATATTGGTTGACTGAATATTTTATGCTATTCCAGGTTGTTTTAGTATTGTCTAGCCTTAGCCAGAAAGAAAAATAAACAAGAATATAATTCTTGCATTTATTTTAAAAAAAAAAAAGATTGAAAGGTGACTGAATGCCGTGTTTGAGTGGTTATTTCTGCTCTTTTGTGTAACCTTAAATGGATGATGTTCAGCTAATAACCTCCACTTCTTCCTGCATGGAATACATGTCCTAAGGGGCCCACCTTTATGCAGAATATAAATACTGTGTATGAAGAAGCAAATCAAATTGATGAGTATCACTTTTATCCAGCTTTTGTACGGAACATGTCATTCAGTCCTATTCACATGACTCATTCATACGTAGTATTTGTCTTTGATATTATTTCGCATGGTTATGATGGTTTTCATTGAAAGGGTGATGAAAGCATTGCCTCAAAGAGTTGTCACCGAATTTAAATATGGTTAAAAACTTTAATCCCCATGAGCACAGAGGAATAAGGAGTCAACAAAAATAGGCAAGCTACACTGCTTAGAGATTTAAGGAAGATACTAAAGATGCAGAGAAGTTTTAAACATGAACATTGCTCTTATTTTGTTTATAATATAATTAGAAGAATAGGGCAAAACCTGCAAACCAATAAATAATAGTAAACCAATATGGTATAGGCTAAATTGTAAATAATCATCATGGATAAAAATAACTAGCAGGTAGAAAGATAAGGGTTTATATCCTGGCTTTGCCATTTGCTTATGGGTGACACTGGGTAAATTAATTTTGCTAAACTTCACTTTCATCTTCTGTAAAATGGTTCTAATAACAGCCATTTGGTGGGTTGTCATGAGGTTTAGAAATTAGGGGCAATGCAAAATTCCTGTCATTTACCAAGCACTTGTATTATTACTAAATGTTCTTTATTGCATAGGTGCTAGCTCTTTCCCACTCATAGCTATTGTGCTAATCACTTTACATTGATTAGCTGATTAAATTGTCAAACAGTATTGTACAGATGATGACAGTGAGGTTGAAAGAGGAAAGGGATTTAACCAATGTCCCAAAATTAGGTAGCAAATTTTAGGGTCAGGATGTAGACCTAGGCAGAACTCTGAAGCTAAGCTCCTAATTATCATACACACTATCTTTTCTGGAGTGCTTGACTAGCTACTGTGATGAAAACAATTGCATCACTGTATATGTAGGAAGTCAAGAAAGTCTTTGTGGAGGATATGCAACTTGTCTTGGCCTTAGATAGAAAGATAGAAGTTAAATATGTTGTGATGAAGAAGAAGACATTCTAGAAAGAACAAGAAATGTTCATGAGGCTTCTGAAGGTATGTGTGTGGATCTGGGCTGGGAAAATGGTGAACTTTTGGGAGGAGGTGGTAGAATGAATGTTTACATGGGTAGGTTACACTACAGAAGTGATTGAATATGAGGCAAAGAAATCTGCATTCTGTTCTCTAAAGCATGGTGAACCTTTGATGATTTTTTTCTTTGAAACACTCTTTATTTATTAATAGAATGAGAAAAGAAATCACAAATTACAGATTTGAAAAGGCTGACAATAACCACAAATATTATAATTGCCTAAAGAGTAACATGATCTTTTTATCATCCTGGTATAACTTTTTAATTATTTTTCTACATTATTTTTTTTTTCTGTCTGCTCTTTGTTTCTTCCCATGGTAATGGCTTTTACTATCTGTTTTTTAACCTTTGATGATTTTTAAGCTGATTCTTAAGATAATGAAATAAAACAGACTTTCAATTGACAGATCAATAACGATTGGGAATAGGTGTCATTCAGAGTGGCATTTTAAGAAGATTATTCTGGTTTGTGAAGAATAAATTGGAAAAGGAAAAAAGAAAAGAAAACCTCTTAAGAAGGTTATTTTCAATAGCTGTGTCACGACAGCTGGGAGAACTGTCACAACTAACATGGTACTAATAGTAGAGTACTGGTTTACCAAAGATTAGCTTTTTATTCAAGGTCGTTTCTAGAATAATGGCACACTGTTTCACTTAGATTCCAAGTGCTTTCTTGAAAAGTGGAAAGGCGTGTGCTGTGATCTGGTTTGGTGTTTGGCAGGGTCCTCGGAATGTCCCCAGAGGAGTGGGCGCCACATTCTGTCACTCTTCATGTGTTTCAGGACAGAAAAACATAGAGAAGGACCACATTAAAGGATTATTGCAATAGGCCAGGCATGAGTGTGTAGATGGAGAAGGTATTAAAAGTCTAGAAATGGAACAGTAACTTTAGAAGCCATTTGGGAGGCGGGGTGGGGGGTCTTTAATAGTTATTGATAACTGGATGAGAGGAAGGGAAGAAAGAAGCCCTGAATGACTCCAAGATTTATACACTTTACACAGGTGAGGAAAGTGGGAGACACAGCTTGCTTTGAGAGTGATCAAATATTGTCTATCTGAGCTATTATTTTTTAATCCGCTGGACAGATTTCATAATAGTAGCAAGAGTTAATATTTATTAGGCCCTTGCTATGCACTAAGAAAGGAACTTACGACAATATATGAATTATTTTTAGCTGATGACAGCCCCCATCCCCATGAGACGAATATTATTATGCCCATGTTAAGAGGAAACAGCCACAGAGAGGAAAAATAACTTGACCAAGGTCACACAGCGAGCAGATTGTAGAGCTAGGATTCAATCTGAGGCAGCCTGGTTCCTAAAACTGAGCACTTAACCACCATAGTATTAAACACATGAATGTAAAGCTCTCCCACAGAGAAATAAGTCTTGTCAAAGTCATATTCTAGTAAGGAGTAGTGACACCATCTTGGCCACCTTTGGCAGAAATCTCCCCACAAGATACCTTAAGGATGGGTAATATATAGCACACTACCAGTGATGCCCTCTCAGGGTGCCTACCTCCTCATTCAGAAAGTGGTCAAAATAAGCAACACCGGTAGCCATTTATAGCTTTAAAAATCTCTTTACGTCATCTTGATTTCTTTTCATCTTGCCTTGACTAGTCTTGTGGATCTTCTTCAAGAAACCTCAGGGCCCTCCTTTGCTTTTATTGCACTTCAATAGTTGTATGCTTGGAACAGGGTCTTTATTTTTATTGGCAAAAAATTCTCAGTCTTCTTACTCCCTTGTATAAAGTTACTTCTAACCATAGAACCCTATCAGTGATGTCATTTAAGGGAGGCCGCTTCCAGTAGACTCCGTGAAAGCTCTGCAGAGGATTCTGAATATGCCAGGGTTCCCCACCCCTAGCTCCTCAGGGCCCCTGCAGCCTCCCCTCCCTTCTACATCTGAGCTCTCTGTTCCCTGCCAGCTGCCTTCTGTTCAGCCCTTATACCTGCTCCATTCTCTGCTTTGCCTTCCTGAAAAGTAGGGTGTCATCTTGATCCCATTGGGGGAGGGAAGGGAGTTGTCACTTCTTTATTTGGGTCCAAACTATAAAAACGTAGCCTCCTATTGCCAAGCCCCAGAAATGATGAACACTTGGAGTTTAGCACGATTAAGCCATCCCTGTTTGGATATGGCAGCGTGGCCAGGGTGGAGGAGGAAGGTCTTATTCCTGGACCACTTCTTATTCTATATCTGCCCGCGTACGTAGAAACTCCAAAATACCAGCTGCCTGGGGTCCGTGCTGTATGATTGAGCTATAGTGTAGTTGAAGTGAAGTACCAGAGTGTGGCTGTTGTTGTTTTTTTCAAAATACTATCTGCTATAAATAGGACACATGTATCTACCTTTCATTCTCACCATTGCTTAATTTCAAAAAGATGATCATCAAACGTGTGGGTGCCTCCTCTTCCTGCTGGCTAAACTCAGGTTCCCATGGAAAGCAAGCAGCAACTGTCACCAGTACCTTACCTTACACCAAACACTTAACCTTGGAAACAGCTATTTGCATCCTTGTAAAAGAGGTCACTCAGGGAATTTCAGTGTGTCATCCCAGCCCCCGTGTGGCAGGAGATGAGCAGAAATGGAACAAAGCTGGTGAACCACCCTGTGAAGCCATTTGAATTCGGAAATTCATGTCTTGTCGACTTGTTTTAAAAATGGACCCTACTATAAAATGGTACAGGAAGGCAGAAGGGTGCAGGGAAAGTCTAGAAATAGTGACTCCAAAACTCTGTTCCAGGATTCAAACAAGCAAGCCTGTTGTCACATTTGGAGGGAAAGCAGAAAGAATTTTGGTTTCCACTTGCCTGATAGCCTCTGGTCCTCAACACCTTGCCTTCCCTTTTATTTTGCCTTTATTAATAAAACTAATGGAAAGGCACTGCCTTTCCAACTTTAACCGGGAAACGCGGGCTTTGCAAATGCTAAGACTCTAGTGGTGGGGATTTTTTCTTTTACAGACAATTACCAAGACGAAGCACTTGTTTCTTCTTTTGTTTACCCATGGCAGTTTGTCAGCAGTTATGATAAGTAGAGTTCCATCTGCCAGTAAAACTACATTGCAAATTGCCGTAGAAATTAGCAGCTTTCTTTTTCTTTTTTTTTTTTTTTTTTTTTTTTTTGCCTACCTAAATAAATATGAGAAATAAATTGCACTCCAATGCCTCCTTAAAAAAATCACAGGTACACGGCACAGTGAAATGCCACTCAGACAAAACCAGGGACACGTTGCGATCATCTCAGTTTTCAAACCTGGGAGCTACACCGATGTGTTTCCAAATGAGAGAGGCAGTGTATCACGCGCGCGGAGGTAAAAACAGAAGCCGCCAGACACTGCACTGTGCCTTTATTCTCAGAATCCTTTGCCTGAAACCCGCTCTATCTTTTCCCTCTGCTCGCTCTCTCCTCCCTCTCTCTCTCTCTCTCTCTCTCTCTCTCTCTCTCTCTCTCTCTCTCTCTCTCT
>PVKE010011340.1:0-40505 GCA_004027555.1 Craseonycteris thonglongyai | reverse complement strand
CAACTATGGAGACTGTTCTGGGCCCTCCCCCTTCTCTCTGTCTCTGTCTCTGTATCTCACTCTCTCTCTCTCTCTCTGTCAAAACAATAATAAATAAATAAATAAATAAATCTTTTTAAAAAAATTGAAAATTGAACTACCTTATGACCCAGCAATTCCACTTCTGGGTATTTATCTGAAAAAATTCAAAACACTAATTTGAAAAAATATACGTACCCTTCTGTTCATTGCAGCACTATATACAATAGCCATGATATGGAGGCAACCCAAGTACCTGTCAATAGACAAGTGGATAAAGAAGAAGTGGTAGATATATACCAAGGAATATTAAGTGGAAATAAAAAAGAATGAAATCTTACCATTTGTGATAACATGAATGGACTTAGAAGGTATTATGCTAAGTGAAATAAGTCAGACAGAGAAAGACAAATGCCATATGATCTCACTTATATGTAGTATATAAAGAACAAAATAAACAAAACAGAAACGGACTCATAAATACATAGAACAACTGATGGTTGCCAGAGGGGAGGGGGAGGAGGAGCTGGGTGAAAAAGGTGAAGAGACTAAGAAATACAAATCAGTAGTTACAAAATAGTCATGGAGATGTAAAGTACAGCATAGAGAATATAATCAATAATGTTACAACAACTATGTACAGTGCTGGATGGGTATTATACTAATCAAGGGTATCATAAATTATATAAATATCTAACCACCATGCTGTACACCTGAAACTAACATAAAATAATATTGACTATCAACTATAACTGAAAAAATAATAGAGTGAATCAAGAAGAAACAGAAAATCTGAACAGACTGATAACTACAAATTAAATTGAATCAATAATAAAAACACTCCTCCATAACAGTTTAAAACAAACAAACAAAAAGTACTCCCAGCAAACCAATGTCCTAAACTGGGTGGCTTCACCAGTGAATTTTACTAAACATTCAAAGAATTAACACCTATCCTCTCAAACTATTTCAGGAAATTCAAGAGAAAGAAAGGCTCCCAAGCTCATTTCATAAGGCCAGCATTATCCTGATTCCAAATCCAGGCAAATACATCATTAAAAAAAAGAAAGAAAGAAAATAAAATTATAGGCCCATATCCCTTATGAACACCGATGCCAAAGAACTCAACAAAATTTAATATTAATAAATCAAATTCAGCATTATTTTGAAAAGACCATACAACATGACCAAATGGCATTTATTCCTAGGATGCAATTTTGGTTCAATGTCTACAAATTAATTAATGTGATATAAACAAACAAAACAAAATAAAGGATAAAAATTATATGGTCATATCAATAGATAGAGAGAAAGCAGCTGACAAAATCCAGTAGTCATTCACGGATAAAAACTCTCAGGAAAGTGAGAATAGAGGAAACATATTTCAACACAATAAAGTTCATATATGTTAAACTCATGGTTAATATCATACTCAATGAGGAAAAGACAAAAGCATTCCCCTTAAAACCAGAATAAGACAAGGATGTCCACTTTCACCACTTTTATTCAACACTGTACTAGAAGTTCTAACCACACAATCAGGCAGGAAAAGAAATAAAAGTCATCCAAATATGAGGTTGGGCAGATAAATTTTGCCTCCACTGTAATATTTTTTTGGTTATATTAGACCCTTCGTTATTCTTGAACTTGCACACAGATGCTTGCATTTTTCACTCAGTGCACATCAAAATGGAAGAGTATTCAGACGTTCAATTCAAACTATTTGCTGTTATTGAATTCTTAATAGTGGGAAAAGCTCCTCCAATTTTTTTTGAAATTTTTTAAAAAGAAGGTGAGGACTTATTAAAGAAGTAATAAAGGTGATGAAACTTTGGTCCCTCATTATGACCCTGAGAACAAAAGACAGTCCATGGAATACCACCATAAGGGATCACCTCAACTGAAAAATTCTCAGGCCTCAGCTGGAAAGTTCTTACTGACTCTTTTGCTCTGAACACTCTTCCATTTCAATGTGCACTGGGTAAAAATATAAGAATCTGTGTATGCAAGGTCAAGAATGATGAAGGGAAGACACTATGTGACTATACAGAATTGGTTATATCCAGATATATCTAATGTAACAAAAAAAATATTACAGTGGAGGCAAAATTTCTCAGCCCACTCTTATAGGAAAGGAAGAAGTAAAATTGTCACTATTTGCAGATGACATGACACTATATAAAGAGAGCCCCCAAAATTCCCCCCCACACACAAACTATTAGAACTGATAAATAAATTTAGTAAAATTGCAGAATACAAAATTAATATTCAGATATCAGTTGCATTTTTATACACCAATAACGCACTGTCAGAAAGAGAAATTAAGAACACAATTCCATTTAAAAGTGCATCAAAAAAATAAAACACTTAGGAATAAATTTAACCAAGCCACTAAAAGACCAGTACTCAGAATATTATAAGGCATTGAAGACAGAAATTAAAGAGGATATAAATAAATGAAAATATATAGCATGTTCATGAATAAGAACAATTAATATAGTTAAACTGTCCAACTCCCAAAACAATCTATAGACTCAATGCAATCTCTATCAAAATACCAATAGCATTTTTCACAGAACTAAAACAAATAATCTTAAAATGTATATGGAACAATAAAAGATCTAGAATAGTCTCAGCCATCCTAAGAAAGAAGAACAAAGTTGAGGATATCAAGCTACCTGATATCAAATTATGCTACAAGGCCATAGTAATCAAAACAGCATGGTTTGGGCACAAAAACAGACACACAGATCAATGGAACAGAATAGAGAGTCCAGAAATAAATCCATGTCTATATGGTCATTTAATCTATGACAAAGAAAGCAAGAATTTACATTGGGTTAAAGACAGTTTATTCAATAAGTGGTATTGAGAAAATTGGACAGATACATGCAAAAAAAAAAAAATTGGACCACCTTCTTATGCCATATAAAAGAATAAACTCAAAATAAATCAGAGTTAAATGTAAGACCCAACACCATAAAACTCCTAGAAGCAAATATGAGCAGTAAACTCTCAGATATTACCCTTAATAATATTTTTACTAATATATTTCCTCAGGCAAGGGAAACAAAAGAACAAAAAAAGAAACGGAACTACATCAAACTAAAAATATTTTTCACAGCAAAGGAAACCATCAACAAAAAGTAAAAGCATTCTACTGAATGGTACAAGATATTTACCAATGATACATTTTATAAGGGTTAATATTCAAAATTTATAAATAACTCATACAACTTTACCACCAAAAAACCCCAAACAATTCGATTAAAAAATGGGCAGAAGACCTGAATAAATATTTCTCCAAAGAGGACATAGAGATGGCTAATAGACATATTAAAAGATGTTTAATATCACTAATCATCAGACAAATGCAAATTAAAACTTCAATGAGATATTACTTCATACCTGTCAAAATGGCTATCATCAATAAATCAACGAGAGTTGGTGAGGATGTACAGAAAAGGGAGTCCTCATGCACTGTTGGTAGAATTGCAAATTGATGTAGCCACTATTGAAAATGATTTAAAAGTTCCTCCGAAAATTGAAAATAGAACTACCATATGACCCAGCAATTCCACATCTGGGAATTCATCCAAAGAAATTCAAAACACTAATTTAAAAAGATACATGCATCCCTACATTCATTGCAATATTATTTACAATAGCCAAGATGTGGAAGCAACCAACGTGCTCATCAATAGATGATTAAAGAAGATGTGATACATATATACAATGAAATATTATGCAGCCATAGAAAAGAATGAAATCTTACTATCTGCAACAACATGGATGGGCCTAGAGGGTATATGCTAAGTGAAATAAGTCAGGCAGAGAAAGACAAACACCATAAAATCTCATGTATATGTAGAATTAGAGAGCAAAATAAATGAACAAAACTGAAACATACTCATAGGTCTAGAGAACATGATTGCCAGAGGGGTGGGAGCTGGGTGAAAAAGGTGAAAGGATTAATAAATACAAATTGATAGTAAGAAAAGAGTCACAGTAAAGTACAGCATAGAGAATGTAGTTAATAATGTTGCAACAAGTATGTATAGGTGGGTACCGGACTAATGAGGGATCACTGCATAAATTATATAAAAATCTAAGCATTATTCTGTACACCTGAAACTAATATAAAACAATACTGAATGTCAACTGTAACTAAAATAAAATTAATAATTAAAAAATAAATAAGTAAATAGGCAAAAAATAAAAATCATATGTTTATTTAAATAGATGTCAAAAAAGCATTTAACAAAGTTCAACATTCATTCTTGATAAATCCTCTCAGTAAACTAAAATTAGAAGAGAATTTCCTCAACTTCATAATGGTCATCTAAACCTATTGTCACCATCATAGTTAATACTGAAAACCTAAATACTTCCCCCATAAGTTCAGGAATCAAATAAGATGTCTTTCACTATCACTTTAATTCAATACTGTACCACTGATTCCAGACAGTGCTATCAGGCAGAAAAAGAAAAAGAAAAAAACAAAAAAAAAATCCAGATTAAAGAATAAGAATTCAAACCATTTTTATCTGAAGATTACACAATCACCTTTGTAGAAAATATGATGGAGTTTTTTTAAGTTCAATTTAATAATTGAGATCAATGTCTCAGGATAAAATATTAGTATACAAAGTTTATCCAGAAAGTATCCAGTCATGTAATATGAAAAATAGAGGCGTTTATTGAAGAGGATACAAGATACAAGAAATATTGTATTATACATAGGATAATGACACCTGTTTCCCTCGAAGTAGGCACCATTGTAGATTGCAGCCTGTACAAGTTCCACATTCTCAGTAGTTCTGCTTGCTGCAGGTCTTCCAGAAAGTAGATCCTTTCAACAGATTCTAAACCATTTTTGAAGTGTTTGTTCCACACTTTTATTTTCACAGCACTCACTGCATCATCCCCAAAAGTCTTATGAATCATCTGAATAGTTTCCGTGGAGGAATGTTCAAGCTCCATGCAAAATTTGATGCAGATTCGTTGCTTTACTCACTTAGTCATTTCATCTTATTTTATTGTTTGAGAAGTGAGAGAGAGAGAGAAGGGGGAAAGGGCCTAGGGCAGTCTCTATAGTTGTACATCATTAGTTGTGACATAGTATTATTTCACACAGGTGGATGCAGGGTCGCACGTGGCTGGAACTTAACTGGGAGGTAAGAACAGTTGCACCACAGTTCAGCATATGGGTGTACACCTGCTGGGAACAGGATTTAATCCCTGGACCTCATGGTTGTAAGGCAAGGACTCAATCTGCTGAGCTATCCCAGCATCCTGATACCTAAAGCACCTTTATGGTGCTTTTCTCCTGCTTTTTAAATTTTTTTTTAATTTTGGACATAGAAATTTAATTACCTGCTAGAGACAGACCATTGAGATGGTTATATGTGCTAAATGAATGGAAACAAGGTTCATAAACAGGACAGAGGCAAGCATTTTTTGACCAGTTCAGCTTCAGACATTCACCACATTGGACTGTTTTTTTTGTTTGTTTGTTTTTTCACATTTAAAAGAAAAAAATTTTTTTTACTACAATAAACAAAACAATGTATTATAGCTAACTGCCAGAACTGTTCAAATTATTATTTTTATATGATTTAAAATTTTTTCACATTTTTAAACAAGATTTACTTCATTGTTTTTGAGAGAAGGTGAGACAGAGAGAGAGAGAGAGAGAGAGAGAGAGCGAGAGAGCGAGAGAAGGGGGAAGGGCCCAGAACAGTCTCCATTGTTGTACATCATTAGTTGTGACATGATTTCATTCCACACGGTGGATGTGGAGTGGGAACCAAACTGGGGGCCTCCCATATGGGAAGGTGAGAACTTTACCCACCACAGTTCAGCATAAGGGTTTGCATGGGCCAGGATTCGATTCCCAGACCTCACGGTTACAAGGCAAGTGCTCAACCTGTTGAGCTATCTCGGCATTTCTTCACATTTTTTTAAATGTCAATTTTTCTTTGGCAAATCTATCCAAAATAATACAGTTTCATTTTAGAACTTAGTTTATATTCATATAACAGAGTACCCTAACTTGATGTTCAACAAGATACATTTTTCTAAGCCCTAATGGTATATATCTTCCCTTTAAAATTTATCTTTTACGTTGTCTTTTAAAGACATTCCGGAGGGGGAAAAATATGATTTAAATACCTATAAATTCTTCTTAAACTTCTGTTCTAATGTAGCAATTTATCATGTAACCCATAGTGTCTGTCAACTGAATAAGGCTGAGTTTCTTGTTCTTCTCAGACATAGCTAACTGCAACTCATAAAGCAACAGCTGGCTAGTTTCTCCATTTCTTTATTAACACCTATAATGGAGACAGATCAATCTTTGATCTATACATTTTGATTAGTTTTAGCCTCCGAAGAAGGTCAGTATTCTTTCTCCTGAATCTGCTTCACCAATTTTGCTTTTTCTTTGTTCAATCCTTGTTTGGGAAGATTGTCATTCACAAAGTCATTCTGGAGGGCACTGCAAGACCCAGTATCAAGCAATTTATATTCACATGCATTGATATTCTTGGAGGTATTTTTCAAATGTTCTTTCTTCAAATTCACTGTCTGTGTGTTTAAAACTTTTTTTGAAATTCCAATCAGTTTACTTTTGTTGAAGATGCTGGTTTCTCTGAAAAGGTCTGATCATTTTCTTCATTCTCTAAGACATTTTTGTAAGGTTCACTGAAGAGAGACCACACACTGAGTTCAAGCAAGCAGGTTTATTAAAGAAAATGTCTGCTGGGCTGAGCCCAAGATGGCATCAGCCACTTCTGGGCCTTGGGAGAGCATTTTTATGGGTAGGTATTAGAAATGGCTGAGAACAGCTGGGCTGACTCCAAAAGGTGGCATCAGCAGCATCTGGGAGGTGGGAGCTCTCCCGCCTTTTTTTTTTCTTTTTTTTTTAAGATTTATTTATTGTTTTTGACAGAGAGAGAGAGAGAGAGAGAGAGAGAGAGAGAGAGAGATACAGTCAGAGACAGAGAGAAGGGGGAGGGCCCAGAACAGTCTCCATAGTTGCACATCATTGGTTTATCCACATAGTTTCATTCCACAGGTGGACGTGGGGCTGCACAGGGCAGGAACTGGGCCGGGGTCTCACCCCGGTGAGATCTGAACTGGGGGCACTCCCCAGTTCAGCATATGGGTCCACACAGGCCGTGGCCGGGATTTGATCCTTGGTCCCCGGGGCTGCAAAGTGAGCCTAACCCACTGAGCCATCCCGGCTTCCCCTCTCCCGCCTTTTAAAGGCGGGTATCAGGAAGTTCTAAGCAGGAGGGGGATAAGGGCAGACCTTGCACCTGGGTTGAGCGTGCTGGCTAGGACTTTCTGAGAACTGTTCTCGGCTATGATTTCTGTCATTGCTGGCCTTTCTGGGATTCAAGGACTTTTTTTTTTTTTTTAAGATTTATTTTATTGATTTTTGACGGAGAAACAGAGACAGAGAGAGACAGACAGAAAGGGGGAGGGCCCAGAGCAGCCTCCGTAGTCGACATTAGTTTTCCATATGTTTCACTCCACAGGTGGGCATGGGGCTGCACCGGCAAGAACTGAACTGGGGGCACACCCCAGTTCAGCATGTGGGTCCGCATGGGCCGGGGCTGGGATTCGATCCTCGGTCCTCGGGGCTTCAAAGCGAGCGCTTAACCCGCTGAGCCATCCCAGCTTTCCCTCAAGGACTTTTTATCTCTTGTCCTTGGTCCTGAGTTTTGCAATTGCCCTTTGGTAGTTTTGGATTCCCTGGCCCTAACAATGTTACCACATAGTAACAGGAATTAAATGAAAACCTAGTTTTCTTTAACTGTTCTTGAAGTGTTGTACTCATAGGTTGTTTCCTGGAACTATTTGTATGGGGAGACGGTGGATTGACAGTGGCCTGAGGGGTTCTAGGTAAAAATAACAGCTGAGTCTGAAGAGTTTTCCATCCTGAAAATGAAACCTTGATTTTCCTTGCTGAGAGGAAGCTCTATTTGACTGAACAGCTGATCTCCAAAGCAGTCCAGCTTTCAGTCACTTGGTACTCAATATACTACTTCCCTCCACCATCCCCCTTTTCCTGCTTTTTAAACAAGTTTTTATTTTGTACTAGACAGGAGGAAAATTATGTAGCCAACCCTGCTAGTCAGATGAGATGTCATTGTAGCTGCAGGTCATCAGAGGAGGAAACTGTTCACTCCAGAAGGAAAAGTGACTTATTTGCTTACTCCACCCTTATTTACCTTTGTCTTCAAAGTGTTTATACAGAGTCCTACTTCTGGCTGTTCCTGGTGTTGGAAGATGACTGGCTGGCCAGAGGAGAAGTGCTGTTTATTACATGGATGGCAATGTACAAAGCAGAGCTACCGCAGGATACATTCCTTTCAGCTTTATTGAAAGCCACTTTCTGCAGGGATCCTCTGGTGAAAAGAGGTTCCCCTTTTGAAGATTCCTGCATGAGTCCCAATTAGGTCTCTGAACATTGCTTCCTGAATGTTGCTTATTCCTGAAGATAATGGCCTTACTACAGTGGAAAAAGCCCCTTAGCACCCTTGGTACCAATATTGTGGTGACAGTCAGTCAAAAGGGTCATCTCTATACAGAAAGGACAAGACAGACTTCTTCCCATCACAGCAGGGCATGTACTTGAAGAAGGCACTTGGGTAAATCTGATTTTCTCACACAAGCAATGTAGTTAGGTAGCTACATGCCTAAGGAAACACTTAATCTGAACTCGTCTCTTTTTAATGACCACAAATGCCATATTCAGGAGATGCCAGGATGGCTCAATGGTTGAGTGCTTGAATCATAATCGTGAGGTCCGAGGTTCAATTCCTGGCCTGGGCCCATGCAAACCCCATATGCTAAACTGTGGTGCAACTGGTAACTGCCAGTACGACTCTGTGATGAAGGCTCTTGCCTCCTGTGCCAGTGACCCCAGCTCAGTTCCCACCCCAAGTGGCCCCACATCCACCTGTGTAGAATGAAACTATGTCATAACTAATAATGTACAACTATGGAGACTGCTCTGGGCCCTTCCCTCTTCTCTCTCTCTCTCTCTCACTCTCGCTCTCACCTTCTCTCAAACAATAAAATAAAATCTTAAAAATAAATAGATAAAAAAATGCCATATTCAAATCAGCTATAAACTGTATAACTGGACACTGTCCAATAGTAAGCCTTCAAAAATGCAAATCAGTTGGCCTGGTAAGAAGGAAATAGACCATGTAAATTTTTGGTTAACTTTGTTTAATTGTGTGGGAGCTTCCTCAGGAAGGGGGCTTGTGTAGGAATGGGAAGTATGGGGAGGAAATGGCAAAAAAAGGGCAGAGGAGCTATGGCAAAGAGGGGAGAAGTTAGGGGGACAGTGGGCTTCAGGGGTGGCATGTATGCACTGCCTGGCATCACTTCATATCAGTGTGTATCTGTCAAAGAGCTCCCAGGAGAAATCGCTGAAGGGTGACTGCTCTAAGTCAAGGGCTTCCTATCATTCTTTTATTATTAGTTACTAATGAAATGAACATTTATGTCCCTAAAATGAGAAATAGCAAATATGTTTCTAAGCTGGAAACAGATTTAAAATCACTCCTTTACCTACCTCAAATCTGTGCTTAGCTGTGTATAATGACATAAGATGAAAGCACCCAAGTTTTCTACATAGGACTTAGATATCTAGCCATTTTTCAAAAACTATTTCTAGCCATTTACCCCACTCCCTACCCCCCCCCTCATTTTTTTTTTTTTTAACCAGAATTGGTTCTTGGTAATGGGCTAAGAGAGCAAAGTGAAGAAAATGGTGTTATTTCCTTTCCCTTCACCTGCCACTCTTCTTGTCTCTACCAGAAAACAAAGTAGCAGACGTTGGGATTCCCTTTCCTGTGCTTCCTGCCTATGGTTCTAAAGTTCCTGCAAGTCCCACCCTTGCTCCTCTGGCTCTGTGGAATTGATTGTGCTTTAGATACAGAGAGCTTTATAATTAAAAAATAAACGCAGAGGTCAAAACAAACCCCAGGGTCCCCAGGACCTGTATAGTACAAAGTTCTCAGGACAGTTCTCTGGGTCTGCCTCCTGGCCACCCAGTCTGGAGAGGGCTGGTGGCTGGCTAAGGGCCAGGCCTGAAAGGAGTCCATATCACCACCTGCCTCCCATTGGCCATGATTCAGTCACTTACAGAGTATAACTGCAAGAAGGGCCAAAAGCTGTGGTCTGTGGCACTACCTCTGTCTGTCACACTAAACAGTTGGTGCCACAGAATCCAGGAAAAGTTTAGGAACTAGAAGCACACATTTTGGAAGTCCAGGGTGGGGGTGAAAAATGGAAGATTTGCTAAAAGTTTCGTAAGGTACAGTTGGAACCTGTGGAGCCAGGCATTTGCCCCTCTCTCACACTCCAGAAGAAAATGGGAGGTTTGTCCTTTGAAATAGGCAGGCTCTGGCCTTGGAAATACCAGCATAGCTACGTGAGGGAGATGAGGAACCCCACTGAAAACTGTGGTATTAAGTTCAGGCTGAGACTTGATATTCCAGCCTCCCTGGAACTCCCACTCAGTTCCAGGATGCTGACAACCATACTTGAACTTTCTGGCAGGATTCCTCTCTGACAAAAGCAAACAGCCCAGGGAAAAGGAATTTTAGATCCTCCTAGTGAAATGGCTGGGTCCTGACCATTCACCCTACAGTAAGAGAACTTCAATGAGCTCTTCAATGCCTCACATTTATAAACCTATAAACAAGGAGAAAGCCAAGAATTACCAAGTAATTAAAGAGAGCCTCTAACATGAAAGACAAAGTTCAAAATGCATACAAAGAACATGAATCTAGGTCTAAAAGGCAACATAAAGAGCAAAAGAAACCTTACAGGGAAACCATTATTAATTAATATCTTCAGAGAGATATGAGAATGTATTGCATACACAAAATAAAATAAAAACAAGGCTGCTATAGAAAAAAGCACATCCCTGTGACAAGCAAGTGTGTTTGAAAATTAAAAAATAAGATAGACAAAACTGAAGAATTCAGGAGAAAGAGTGAAAGATAAAGTTGAAGAAATCTCCCAGGGAGGAGAACAGAAGGCAAAGAGAAGAAAACTAAAGAATTAAGAGAATAAAATTATGGGATCAATTTAGGAGTTTCGACATCTCACTGATGGGAGTTCCAGAGAAGTGAGATAATGGATAGGGGAAATTATCAAAGGATTTCCCAGAACTGAAGGTCATGAGTTGTCATATTGAAAGAGCCCACTGAGCACTCCACACAGTGAAGGAAAGGAGACTTGTACTAACGCACATCGTTGTAAAAGTTCAGAATACCAAGGATGAAAAGAAGAGTTGAAGAGCTTCCAGAGAGAGCAAACAAGTCACAACAGAAGCCAGAAGATAATGGATTGATGCCTTCAAGATTCTGAGGGCAAATGATTTCCAATTTAGAATTCTATACTTGGCTGAACAATTATTCAAATATGAAGTATAGTTGCAACTAACTCTTATATGGTTTAAGAAAACATATGCACACACAATAGAGAGAAAAGACATGATAAAGCAAATCCAGCAAAAATGTTAACTGGTAAATTGGTGAATGGTATTAAGGTTTTGGTAATATTCTTGCAAGTTGTTTGGAAAAATAAAAAGAAAGAAGGTAGAATAAAGGCATTTTTAGATGTGTAGGGTCTCTAAAGTTTATCTCCTTGTCTACTTTCTTACTAAATCACTGTCGAATGGGATGGGCAAACAAGGAAGAGAAAGAACAAAGTACAACCATGGGATCAAGAAAATAGAATCCAACATAGAAGAGGAATGAAAGGTAGTCCTGGGATGGCAACTGTGTATTTGGTCTGGAGAGTAAACCTGGAGCAGGAGGACCAAGGACAGAGTTTTATTTCCAATAAAATATGGAATTGATAGAGTAACCATTGGAGTAGTTTTATAGTTCAGACAAGGGCCTAGAAAATAGAGCAAACCAAAATTTGAGTTAGTTATTAACTCCAGGGAAAATGAACAATTGCATAAGAAAGGAAATATAAATGATGTGGTTCAGCCATGAACAAGATTTATATGGTCATGTTAAAATAAAAATGAGTATATAATATAATCACATTGGGAATGAGGAGAGGGAAATGGTGTGTGAATGGGTGATATAAAAGAGATCATTCCTCATATTCCATGGTAAGAAATCAATAAAGTACAAAATGGAAAAATTAAGAAAAGCAGTAGAAACCTATTACTGGAAATACAGGGGTAAACATGAGAAAAATGCTTAAAGCACAGTCTCTGAGGATTAGTAATCAGATTGGGTCGGGATAAGAAGATGATCCACTTTTTTTAATAAGTAGGATTTATCTGGGAGTCCCAGTTTATCCTTGCTAGCTTGGCATAACTTTATTACCACCACCCCTTTCACTCTCAAAATTGTCCCAATTTGGATGAAGCCTTGAATTGTTATTTGACTTTTAAAGCTATGTGTGGGTCAAAATTTGATAAAAAATAAAATTTAAAAAACGGGCCCTATACTCTAAGTAAAATAACTCCTTTTGTCCAGCTCAACCAAAGGCTGATTTTCTTTTCCTTTAAAACTAATTCATTAAAATTAAATGCAAGCAATATGTCTGTTTCAAAGCACTTTTGACATTCACTACCTCAATCCTTACAACAGCTTCATGGGATAAACATCCTATCTCATTTTATAGATGATAAAAATGAGATTCAGAGAGGTCTTGTGACTTCGTAACAAGGTGACACCGCTTGTAGATAATAGTGCACACTGGACCAGGACCACTCGTGATGGTTCTCATGCTCTTGCCACAATATCAAATTGGATAAGGCATTTAAGCCATCCCACAAACTCACAGAATCGGTGACAGAAAATCCAATCAATAGCCTAGCTGTTAGAAAAACAGATTATGAAAAACAATAAATAATTCAAACATCCTTTTCTCATCCCTAGCCTTTGAACAGAAATTCTAATTAGTCTGCCCAATCAGGCATAGTGGGAACTGAAATCACCTTGTGGGAGGATAGGCCACACCCATCCTTGGAGTCCCAAGGGATGAATCTCTGCAGCTAAACCTCCAGACCAGAGAAGTAGTTCTAATAGTTGTATTATTTTTTTTTAAGCACATCTTAAAATTACAAAAATAATGCATAGTTAAATTAGTTCAGAGAAATAATAGCAATAAAGAACAAAAGAAAAAATTTAAATAATCTAAATCCCATCACCTAAAGATGAATGTGCAGTATACTCCTTTAACTGGATCGCAAGAAACGGGCAGAAAAATTTTTGTCGGTTTCTTGAGATTTTGCTTGTTGCTTGAGAGTGCTGGCTGCTTCAGTTCCAGTTAACAGAGAGTCTACTTAGATTTATCTGGCATCTACCAATCCCCATAGGTGCTGGTTAACTGAAAGTCTACTGTAATTAACATTTTTATGTATATATCACACAAAAATGACATGATTATCATGCAAACTTCTCAGTAACCTGCTCTTCCCTGCAAACACTGCATTTCAGACATGGCTTCGTGTCCATGGCCATATGTCTCTTATCTTTCTCTTTAGCAGCAGCCTAATAGTTCATCATTTGGATTACTGTCTTTGACCCATCCTCTGTTGCTAGATTCTTGGGCTGTTTTCCTTTTCTTTCTTTACCGGTACTTTTTTATATTATTAGCTTTATAGCAACAACAAAACTCTGCATATAAATTTCTACACACACATGTCCAATTATTTCCTCAGGATAACTCCCCTGAAGTGAGATTACTTTGCCAAAAAGCATGTATTTCAGGGCCTTCTACCTCTCATTATAAATTGCCCTTCAGAAGGCTGTACATTCCTGTCAATAGAGCATGTAAATGTCCATATCCCTATATTCTACCAAATCTGTTTTTCATTTGTTTGTTTGTTTGAACCGGTGCTGTTATCTTTTCTAAGAGTTAAACATAGAGAGAACAAGATAAGGGGGTAGGATGGGAGGCAGTTGAAACAAACAAGAAATGTCAAAAGAATTTTTAAATTCCTGCTTCTTTCAGTATTTTTCCAATTTGAAACTCTGGCCTGACTGGTTCCAACTTCAGCTCACACCTTAACTTTCTCCACCCATCCCTCTTTTATAATATTTGAGTAAGGGTCAGTGTTTCTTCAATAGTGAGTACATTCCTTTGAAATGAAGGACTTCACCTTATATGTCAAGGTTTGGACTTTAAAATCTCCCTATAAGAGGGTCACTGTGACATACCTAAGGATTCTGAAACTTCAGAACCAAGTTTGTTAGAATGAACTATTTAATACAGTCTCCCACTTTGTTCTGCCAGTCCTGGAAACAAAGCCACATTGAAGCTAGTGAAGACACAGAAGCAGAGTCCATGAGCTAGGTTATACATTCCTACACCTCCTCCACTGATTCTCCCTGACCCAGAGGCGTTCCCTCCTAAGACCTCCTCCACTAACTGCACTGATACGCTTTTGTTTGGTTTATTTAAAGGGGTACCATGTGGAGGCTACAGTCTCACACTTCATCCTTTGTTTCCCATTCCTCATTCGCTCCAAGACTGAGGATCACACCCCCATCCTTCCTAAAACTTTCATCCCTAGTTCAAGACATTTGACAGTCTTTCATAATGGCTAACATTTCTCTTGTAATTCTGGGTTCTTCTTCCTGATCAAGGGGGCTGGTAGAGAATCCAGCCTTGTTTAGTTTATGTATGCAACCCCTTTCTTCCTCAGGACTGGCACAGAGATTGCCATAGAGTATTCTCCACTGGGGTTAAATACAGAACCAGGTACTGCATGGTCACTAATTTTATCTAAGTTCCTCTTGCTGGCGGTGCCCACACTTAGGGAGGGTAATGAAAGAAAACGCAAGTAAACTTTGCACTGGGACATATCAACATTCAATAACCTTTGTCCTGGGAACTCAGCGCTTCAATACTTGGCTTTTAACACCCCTGAGATTGAAGAGGGGAAAAGATTGTCACAGGTGGGACCAGTGGGCCTAGTTCTAACCATCCTCTCAGCCAAACCTTCTCCAACGCAGTGCACAAACTACATTCTCATCTAGATATGAAAAAGAACATTGTTTTCTGGATTTCACCTTCTACGACTTCAAACCAACTGTGCCGAAATTTTCCCAATTCACCAGGACGTAGCGTATACATACTCATCTATTTTTACCGATTTTAAGATCATTAACTTCTCTATTTTACAAAAAAAAAAAAAGACAGTGACAGAGTCCAAAGTCCAACCCTCGGATAAAATCAATTACTAAACATCTGCAGGGCAGAAGGAAGGAGAGCGAAGAAGACATTGGAGGAGCACTTCTGGGAGATGCGTGGAAGCCTAGTCGAGGCTAAGGCTTCGCACTTCTTCCCCGGCCCCGCCCCTGGCCGCTGCCGGCCCCGCCCCTGGCCGCTGCCGGCCCCGCCCCTCCCGGCTCGGCCGTCCCCTTCCTCCGCCTGCAGGGCGGGCGCTTCCTTCTGGCCCCGCCCGAGGCCCCGCCCCACCGCCGACGTCAGTTGTTATGTCTCGGCTCGGGCTGCGGTCGCAGGCGGTCCTCCGCTCCAGAGGCGACGTTCGCGGCCTCGCGTGGTGACGGGCTCGTCGGGGACGGCGGCCGGGACCCGAGGGCCCCATCGGAGCAGGCAGCGCAGCTTGGCCAAGAGGCGACAGCATAGCCGCCGCGGGGAGCCGTCCCCAGTCTTTCCTCTTTCCTGCGGGACCGTCGCGTGCGCCCCATTTTTCTCTGCAGAGATCGCGACGCCCCCTCCCGGGCCGGGCCGGGCCGGGCCGCGGTGCCCGCCCGCCTGAAAAGCGCCGCCCGCTGGCCCGAGCAACCTGGAGCCGCCGCCGCCGCTGTGCCCGCCGCGCTTCTCGCGGAGCCTGGGCTGCCGGCAGGGCCTGGGCCCTGGGAGTCGGGCGCGGCGCTGCAGCGTCCGCGCCTCCGCGCGCTGGGCCCCGGGCCTGCCCGGACCGAGCGCGGTGCCTTCTTGACCCGCCGCCGCGGAATCCCGGCCGGCCCCTCCAGCCCCCGCCTGCATCGCCGACCCCGCTTCCTTTGTGCATCGATTTCTTTTCTTTTTTTTTTGGCTTTCCCCTCCCCCTTGAGATTACGGTAGTGGGAGGCCGACCCCGCCACCTCGGTCAGTGCCCCCTGCCAGGGGAACGTCCCTCGGTTCATCGTCGCGGGCTCTCGCGCTGCCCTCCTTTCGGTGTTTAATGGACGGGGCTTTTTAAGTCCCTTTCTGTTCTCGCCTCGACTGGAAGGCCCCGCGTGAAGCTCTGCGCCTCTGCCCCTCCTCGTCTGTTCCCTACCCTGCACAGATACCCAAATCCACCTGCCTCCGGGCCCGGGATATTCCGGCAGTGACGGCGGCGAGGCCGAACCGCACGCGCAGATAGTGCCCTCGGCCAGGCAGGCGTGAATACACCTCCCTCCCTCTTTTCTCGTACTCTAAGCTCTCTGAAAAGAGAGAAGACTTAGGGCAAGATGTGGCTGAAGCTTTTTTTCCTGCTCCTCTATTTTCTGGTCTTGTTCGTCCTGGCCAGGTTTTTTGAGGCCATTGTGTGGTATGAAACTGGCATCTTTGCCACCCAGCTGGTGGATCCAGTGGCGCTGAGCTTCAAGAAGCTGAAGACCATTCTGGAGTGCAGGGGGCTGGGATACTCGGGACTGCCCGAGAAGAAAGATGTCCGGGAGCTGGTGGAAAAGTCAGGTGAGTATCCGGCTCCGTTGAGGTCCCCTCTACTCGGGGTAGCGGCGACTTGTATTTCTTCGTAACTGGTGGCACCCCAGAATGCGGCCTTACTTGCAAGAGTTAACTGACTCCCGTCCAGTTTTCATTGTCGTGGTTTTCTACAAAAATATGTTAACCCCTGTTTTGAGAAGGGGTCTGAAATTACTTATAGGGGTATAGGTGTGTCTTTTTAAGGTTATTTTAAAATAACAGTTTAAAGCGCAGCTTCTTAGCATTGTTTACTAAGTTGAGTGATTTCCTCAAAATTCAGGAATGTTACAAACTGGAAGGCATTATTTGTCAGTTAAAATTCGGAAGGATATAAGGGAAACCCCAAAACGTCTGTAGATAGCAGTGTATTTGTCACGATAATAATAGCAAGTTACCCGAGAGAAAAATATTGAAAAATTTTATATTAAAGAGGTATTTAGGCCTAAGATTTACGTTAAAAATAATGAATAAATAATAAGTTTAAATATAGAGAAAGTGTACACTGTACAGTACTAGCTTTTTATACTTTTAAGTTTGGTAAAAATGATGTGAATATTTTGTGAATGCCTTGTTTGTTTTACATTTCTTTCTGGATTAAAAAAACAAACAAACACTTGTAAGTAAACGTTTTTTTTCCTTCTGTGTCACAGGCACTGCTTCATCTACTTAAATGGTTTGTGAAACAAATGAAATAGTGCTAGGAGAATAACTTCTTAAAGAATGCATTTTCAATAACTTGGTTTTGGGGTAGGATTGGATGAGAATTATGATTTCGTTTTTCACTTGTACACAAAGTATATCTTTGTTTAGATATACTTCCTGGAAGGGGAATATACTGTCCTTTGTGAAAGGCATTCTGGGTTGCTGTAAGTAGCAATTGAAACTGATGGTTATCTTTTTTACTATTATCAAGTATATCTGTTTACTGTGTCTGTTACAAGAAACATATTTTTCTTATTTAGTACCCTGTAGCCATATAATATGACAGACAAGAATACTAACTCTAGAGGATTTAGCACTCACATATTTACAGGTTAATGGTTATCAAACTTATATAATCACTACTCACGTAGATAAAGGAACCCTCTCTGTAAAAGTGATACATTGTTTTAGAGAAAACAAAATTATGTATTATTTTTGCCTCCTGTTTATTGACTGACTGGTTTATGGTGACTTATTTCAGGGGACAGGAATGGAGTAAATTCTAGGTTTAGCAATGAGAAATGTCTTAACTGCCAAAGCCAAATATTTTTCATGGTAAAATAGTTTGATAACACTTTTTTCTTTTGACTTTTTATTTAGTGTTACCTTCCTTTGGGCCTAAAAATACTTGTCACTTTGAGAATACAGGAGTGTACATACCACTTAAATAATAGCCCACAAAAATATGACTCATTTCACACATTTTATAGCAGAGAAGTCTTGGTATAGCAATTTACCGGTAACTTTATAATTTAAATATTTGTTGTGAGTGGTTTTGCTATCATGATAAAATACTTGTTTTCTCATTGTTTAACAATTAAGGCAAAAGTTAAAATAATTTGACAGTGTTTTCCTTTTATTTGATGATATAAGCTCTGAATTTACACTGTTAGTGTGTTTGAATATGGAGTATGTTCTTATCTTTTGTATCAAACCTCCAAGTCATATAAATTGTGTTGCTATTTTAAGCATGCGTTGATAGCAAAGTCTATAAACCCATTTCTAAATCTTATAAGTCAGAAGTATACAAACCATACTGTTTAAAAATTATTTGAAGCCTTCACATGTTATACACAAAACTAATATTGGGGTGGTTTTTGGACTGGTATATATTCAGTTATTTTCTAATAAATGATATGATGACCCCCCTCCCAGAATGTAAGCCCCATGAGGAAATGGATTTTTATCTGTTTTGTTCATTTTTGCCTGACACATATTAGACTCTTATTACATATTTACTGGATATATGTGTCTTAAATGGGTATATTCAGGTTCTATCCTTCTGTGGAGTACAATGAAAGTACAATAAGATGATTTTTAACAGTGTAAATGGAATTAATCACTGTAGTTGGGAATGAGGGATTTTTGGAATCTTACTAATGTTATTTATTTATTTGTCTTTAGGTGATTTGATGGAAGGTGAGCTCTATTCTGCACTCAAGGAAGAAGAAGCATCTGAATCTGTTTCTAGTACCAATTTCAGTGGTGAAATGCACTTCTATGAGCTTGTAGAAGACACAAAAGATGGCATCTGGCTGGTTCAGGTATCAGTAACAGTGATAGAAGTGAATTTATTTTTACCCAAATAGTATTTACCAGCTGGTAACACTTTTGCATGCTTCTGTTATGTTTCTTGGCCATGACTCAATTCTCATAGGGAGGCTCCAGTGTCTTCTTAAAGAGGTTTTGCAGACCACGGGAAATGAGAATTGAAGAGTTGGGGAGAAGAATTATTGGGGAAAGAGGGTTGACTGCTTTGTTTGCAATCAACAAAAGCAAATCCATTTTAGTTGTTGGATCTTCATTAAAGTAAGATGCACACACATAATATTCCTTTTATTTTGTTAACTCCAGTTTTTAACTCAGTAATGCAAATAATTTTGTATATAAGGGAAGAAACCTAAAATAAAAGTAAAGGAATCCTTCTATAGGACGACACAGCCAGCCAACTTTGTGACTATAGAGGAAGAGCTAGGTGAGGGGTACTTATTACTTAACTTATGAAATTGATGAGATTATAATTTAAAACCCTTGCTCTTATCAAAATTGTGAGATTTAATTAGTATATTCGAATTTCAGAGATATGAAAGACTTTAAAAACCATCTTTTATGCTTCCTAAAGTATAGTTTATGTGTCACTCATGGTAAATGAGTGGGCACATATTACCCTCCCGATACCTAATTCAGTAGTTTTTATTTTTTATGTTTTCCAATTTTTTTTAATTGTTAAATTTATTGGGGTGACATTAGTTGGTGAAAATTACATAGGTTCAGGTGTATAATTCTACAGTACATTGTTTATGCATTGCGTTGTATGCTCACCACCCAGAGGCAGTTACCTTTCCATCACCATATATTTTTTCTTTATTTTATTGTTAAATTTATTGGGGTGACATTGATTGATGTCAATTACATTGTTTCCAGGTGTACAATTCTACATTACATTGTCTACATTGCATTATGTGCTCACCATCCAGAATCAGCTCACTTTCCATCACCGTATGTTTGATTCCCCCTCCCTACTCTCCCCCACTCATCTCTCCCATTCACCTCCCCCATCATCACCATATATTTGATGCCCCCTCCTTACTCCCCCTTCATTCTCTCCCACCCACCTTCCCCTTTACCCTTAGGTAACCACTAAACTATTGACTGTCCGTGAGTTTTTGTTTCTTTGTTACTTTCAGTTTTAGTAATTTTTTAAATTTATGTATTTAAGTGCAAATTAGAAAAATCAATATATTGAACATGTAATTTCATAAATATTGCTTAGGGCAAGGCTAAAGTTATTTTAAAATTAAGTTCATTTAAAGTAACATATCAAGTAAATTAACAGTATGAATTCAGCTCAAATTACGATTATTGAACCAGGATCAAATCCCAGGTTCCCACATTTCTTGTCCAGTGATCTTGTCGTTTCACCCTGGAGTTGGCAAAGTGTTCATCAGAATATGAAAACCAAAATAACTCTTTCATATTTCTTTCAGTATGACTCTCTGTCAATGTGAGAACAATGACTGCACAATAGGGTAGAAAAAGCTAATTTGCAATTATTATTTGCAATTCTGGTCCTATTGCTAATTTGCATTATGATTATGGATAGATTTTCTGGTGCATGTGGCCTCATAAATACATATATATCTAAAGTATAGAATAATACTTAGTTCAGTGGGCTAAAGGGTTAATTAAGGATTGAGAATTCTTCAGGTGATTGCATTGCATATCCATGACCTTTCCTTTACTTGCAATCTTTATTATGTTTGACAGATTACCCTCCAAATACCTAATTCAGTCATTTTTAAAACTAATCTATCTTCTAATTACAGTTGACATACAATATAACATTAGTTTCAGGTATACAACATAGTGATTAGATACTTATATTCCTTACAAAGTGATCACCCCAGTAAGTCTACTAACCATCTGACACCATACGTAGTTATTACAATTTATTAACTATATTTTCTATGCTGTACTTTACATCCCTGTGACTAATTTTATGACTGCCAATTTGTACTTCCTAATGCCTTTCACCTTTCTTATTCATCCTCCTAACCCTCCTTCCATCTTATAACCTTTAGTTTCTTCTCTATGAGTTTGTTTCTATTTTGTTGGTTTATTTTGTGTTTTAGATTGCACATATAAATGAAATCATATGGTATTTTTCTCTGTTTGACTTGTGTCACTTAGTATAATATCCCCTGGATCCATCTATGTTGGCATAAATGTAAGATTTCATTCTTTTTATGGCTGAGTAATATTTCATTGCGTATGGAGGGCTTCCTGGAAAAAAATTGAGCCATAAATGCCTCCATATTTCATATTACATGGCTGGATACCCTCGTATATGTACCACATTTTACTTTATCCCGTGACCTATGGATGGACACTTAAGTTGTTTCCGTATCTTGGATATGTAAATGATGCTGCTAGTGAATGTAGTGGATGCATATGTAGATCTTTTGAGTGTTTTGGATAGCTTCAGATAATTGTCCAGAAGAGGACTTGCTGGGTCATATGGTGGTTCTATTTTTTAAGAAGATACATTTTTTTTTTTTTTTTGACAGAGAGAGAGAGACAGACAGAGAGAGAGAGAGAGAAGGGAGGAGGGCCCAGAGCAGTCTCCATAGTTGACAGCATTAGTTTTCCGTATAGTTTCACTCCACAGGTGGGCATGGGACTGCACAGGACAGGAACTGGGCTAGGAGCCTCCCACATAGGCCCCAGCAGAACTGAACTGGGGGCACACCCCAGTCCAGCATATGGGTCCGCCTGGGCTGGAGCCGCAATTCGATCCTCCCGTCTCCACGGGCTGCAAAGCGAGCGCTTAACCTAATGAACCATCCCGGCTTCCCCACTATTTTTAATTTTTGAGGAAACCCCAAATCCTTTTCAATAGTGGCTGTACCAATTAACAATCCCACTAACAGTGTACATGGGTACCTTTTTCTCTACTTCTGGCCAACACTTACTTGTCGATTTATTGATGATAGTCATTCAGACAGGTGTGAGGTGATATCTCATTGTGGCTTTGTTTTGCCTTTCCCCCATGATTAGAATGTTGAATATCTTTTCATATGTCTATTGGCCATCTCTGTGTCCCCTTTGGAGAAATATCTATTCAGGTCCTTTGCCCATTTTTTTTTTTTTTAAGTTTATTTTATTGTTTTGAGAGAAGGTGAGAGAGGGGAAGGGAGAGAGCAAGAAGGGAGTAGGGCCCACAGTGATTTCCATAGTTGTATATCATTTGTTGTGACATGGTTTCTCATTCCACACAGGTAGATATGAAGCCACGAGGGCTGCAGCTGGATTGGGGGAGGGGGACCCTCCCACATGGGAGACAATAACCTCTGCCACCTTGCCTTCCTGGTGGTTACCAATTGCGCTGCATTTCTGCATGGCTTTCCACAGGGTGGGGCCAGGCCAGGGAATCAAACCTCAGATCTTGCAATTGCAAGGGAAGCACTCAATCACTGAGCTATCCCAGCATCCCCCTCTGCCCATTTTTAATAGCATTGTCTGTGGTTTTTTTGGTAGTAAAGTTGTGTGAGTTTATTATATATGTTGTATGTCAACTCTTTATCAGATGAATCATTGGTGAATACCTTCTCCCCTTCCAATAGGTTATCTTTTCATTTTGTTGATGGTTTACTTTGCTGTACAAAAACTTTTTAGTTTGATTTACTCCCACTTGTTTATTTTTTCTTTTATTTTCTTGCCCAAGGAGACATACTCAAAAAAAATAATTACTAAGAGAAATGTCAAAGAGTTTACTGCTTATATTTTCTTTTAGAAGTTTTATGGTTTTGGGTCTTATACTTAGGTCTTCAATCCATTTTGAGTTTATTCTTATATATGGTATAAAAAAGTATCTTGTTTCTTTTTTTTTTTGCATGTATCTGTCCTGTTTTTCCAATACAATTTATTGAAGATACTGTCGCTATAGTATATTCTTGCCTCCTTTGTCATAGGCTAATTGAACATACAAGCATGGATTTATTCTGTGCTCTATCCTTTCCATTGTTTTATATATCTTGCTTTTATGCCACTACCATGCTGTTTTGATTACTATGGCCTTGTGATATAGTTTGAAATCAGGTAGCATGATACATTCCACTTTGTTCTTTCTCAAGATTGCTGTGGCTGTTTGGGATCTTCTGTGGTTCCATATACATTTTAGGGTAATTTGTTCTAGTTCTAAGGAAAATGCCATTGGTATTTTGATAGGGGTTCCATTGAATCTGTAGATAGATATCTTTGTAATTAAGGGATTTTTAATTTCAGCAAAAGGAAAACCTGGGAGGGTACAGTTTATATATTACCCATAAAATTTTAGTTTCTTCCTGTGTTAATTAGTTTATATTGGAAAATAAACTATACTATCTTTAAAGCTTTAGTTTATAAGTAATTTATTTCATTTCTTTTTCCAGCTACTTATTTCTGATAGTTTCATCTTGGAAGAATTACTGGTTTTGATCATTTTAGTTTTATTAGTGAGGTTGAGTTGAATAGCCAGCCCCACTGTTCTGTGTCGAAATGTTTGTCCACACATTGAATGGTCCCATAGAGATGAATGGTAAAGATCCTGAGCACCTTCCAAATTTGGAAAAACTATATCAAGAGTCTGGAAACCTTGTGGTATATAGACAAGAAACACATTCTGGCTCACTAATTATCAACAAGTGATCTACTATTTTTTTATATCCTATTGAAGGTAACCATGAATTTAACTTTCTTAATCTGTGACAAAATCAAACAGGTTATTCAGTTTATGCCAGACCCTGGAGATATACCAGAAACATATACTAGACTAAGTCCTTGCTCTCTCAGACAGCTCACATTCCATTTGGGAAAGGTACACCATAAATAAATAAATATTTAATATAACATCAGTTAGCAGAAAGTGCTAAGAAGAAAAATAAGGTAGGTATTTAGCTTAGTAGACAAGAGGGTAGCAAGAAATTCTCTGATAAAGGACTCTTGAAGTAAAGAGCAAATAATTAATGATAGTGCATGTTAGCATTATAAAGTCTAATCACTCAATTACTTTCCTCTGAAAATATTTTCTAAGCCTCATACGTATTAATAGTTGAAAAGTAACTCCTGAGAAAATGGCAAGTATTTATATGATTTTCTGTGTGTTTATGGTGCAGTAGAACACATATTCTTAATATTTCCAGTGACCTTCAAGACTTGCACTAATCACTATTGCCTGGCTCATATTAGTTGGGGCTAGTGGCTTACATCTGTCAAATGGCTGGCTTGGGTAGGAAGAAGTCTCTGGCAGGACAACTGACAAGACCAAGATTCAAATTCTTGTCCTTGGTCCTTTAAACTCACCAGCTAATCCAGTCATTTTGGTTTAAGTTCTTAAAAGAGGGTTTTTGTTTTTTGGGGGGGTGTTTTTTGTTTTTTAATTAAAAGTATCTGCTAGAAACAGAAGAGAAATATTCTCTTGGTTGCTTGCCATTCTAATCTCTTATAAAAGGTAACTTTCAAGAATTACCGTAGTTTTTAACAATTAGAATTAGTGTTTTTTAATAATTATTATTTTAAAATAAGCTAATTTCAGTATGCTGTATCACTTTTTTAAATTTGTGAATGTGCCTGAGTTTCAGCCAATTAGGTCTTCTTTAAATTGCCTTTATTTTAGTTTTCTTAACTCATATGAATTATAGTTTCCTTTTGTATTTATTGAGAAAAAAATGTAGTTAAATGGCATATAACTGATAAGTAGCACTTAGGCTACATATATCATTTTACTGAAAGGATGTGTGGATTTACTTATTTAGATTAAATAATGACTTTAATAAATGGTTATATACAACTTAGCTATCCCATCACTTGGTCAGTCCATTATTTTTCTGGAATAGATTGATTGGCAATCTAGGTTATCATTTTTGATGACACTACATGTGGAATGACACTATGAAAGGAAAAAGGAATTTTTTTTTTTTTTAAGATTTATTTATTGTTTTTGACAGAGAGAGAGAGATACAGAGACAGAGAGAAGGCGGGGGGGGCCCAGAACAGTCTCCATAGTTGCACATCATTGGTTTTTCCACATAGTTTCATTCCACAGGTGGGAGCGGGGCTGCACCAGGCAGGAACTGGGCCGGGGTCTCGCCCTGGTGAGAACTGAACTGGGGGCACTCCCCAGTTCAGCATATGGGTCTGCACGGGCCGGGGCCAGGATTCGATCCTCGGTCCCCGGGGCTGAAAAGTGAGCGCCTAACCCACTGAGCCATCCCGGCTTCCCCGAAAAAGGAATTTTTATAATTTATTTAATTCATCTTATATTCCTTATGATTTCTACTCTACAATTCATGAGTTTATTTTCTAAATAATAATTGTTAATTGTCCTTATATTTTTCTCATCTTAATTAGTGTTCATGAATTAACCTTATGTGAAGATAGAGTATTAGGACACTCTTACTCATGTCAAGCTTTTCTATGTCTATCCTACATTCTCTGTAATATGAGGTAGAAAGAACTAACAGCTCCTTTTTCTAACTATTAGTTCTTTCTACCATGTTAAGTTTTTCTGCTTGGTTCCTAACCTAAGCTTATGTCCTTCATTAGCTGTTTATCCAGTTTTATGTATTTCTTGATTCTGCTGCCACCTAATCTTAGCATCACAAAAAGAAGACACTTTTCTTTTAGAAAATTCTTAGAGAGGCCTATAAAGTAGATGAAATGGTGGATAGGCTTCTGAAATGGAAAAGTTTACATTCTTTGTGGGTTTTATGGATTTATCCTTGTATTAACATTTCTATTTCTCTGTTTTGACTTTTGTTCAAAGAAGTTCAAAGAGAGACTGTGATATTTGTTCCCTACTGGCTTTGTCATATCATAAGAAATTTATTAACTTCACTGCAATTGAGATAGCAATGAATGCATCACATTATTTCAAGTAAAGCTTTGGGTCAATATTTAACAAAGTATTTTAATATATTTACTGTTTGGCTAAAAGTTAATAGCTATTTTTAAATTCGTTAATCTTTGCTCCTAGACAGTAGTTTTTGCAGGGAAAGTCTCACGTATTTATTACTTTGTTTGATACTACTCTGAAGGCAAAATACAAAATACACTTTATCCTTTATTTTGTATTGGTGAAAAACTTGTGTTTACTCATAAAGACAGTTTGTGAAAATACCAAAGAAATAATTAAATGCCATTGAGTTTTATTTTTGTCAATCACTTGTCCTCACGTTTGATGGTTTTATACACCTTTCATGTATATAGTTAGGTGGGTTTATGATCTTGAAAGTAGAAACTTCTTATTACAATGAAATTTTGAGAGATGCAGAAAATATTATAGCACAGTGCTCCTGTTCTATGGAGTTATGTTATTTAATTTAGTATACGTATTTTCCGGCATATAAGACGACCAGGCGTATAAGACGACCCCCTAATTTTAAAGTTAAAACATAGGTTTAGGCCTATATTCGCTGTATAAGACTATAGCCTCGGAAGTGGGGGGGTCGTCTTATACAGCGAATATAGGCCTAAACCTATGTTTTAACTGTAAAATTAGGGGGTCGTCTTATACGCCCGGTCATCTTATATGCCGGAAAATATGGTAGATGTTTTTGTATGGGGATTAACAATATTAGAAGGAACATGCCAAGTGTTCTGACTAGTAATAAAAGCTACCTCTAAAATATAGGCAAAAGTGTGTGGGTTTTGTTCTTATACCAATGTAACACCTATAGTACAAATGGAAGGGACTAAGTGCTAACCTGAGGCCCAGTTTTCTGTGTAAGTTTAACTGGACTACACAGGTTGACATCAGTAAATATAGGCAGTTGGCATCACATCACAGCCCAGTTTCATCCAGTGATGTGCTAGAACCAGATTGTTAACTCTATTCCTTAACTTCATATTTAGAGATGTCACATTGCTAACTGAAGTTGGCCATCTGGTGTACTTACACTAATCAGTAAATTAGAGCTTCTTTTTACTTCTGGAGAGCCAGTTGTTAAACATGTACCAGCAAACCGCTGGTTTTATCTATTCATCTAACCATCTAGCAAATACTTATTGAAATCTAATGTGGGCCAGCTGAACTTTATGCTAAACACTGAGGGCAGAAAGACAACCTATAATATGTGTCATAAAACAGCTTACGGTTTGGTTTACTGAAATGTGTGGGCCAGTAAAAATCTTAGTATACAAGTATGATTGATTATCTTTCCTAGCTAAGCTAGGTGGTCCATGATGGTGCTGTCGTCTTGAGAGATCTTACAGAAGTCTACTAGACAGTGAAAATGGAACTTAGGAAAATTGCAATAACTTGGGTTTTTTTGTTTTAGGTTGTTTTTTTGTTTGTGTGGTTGGTTTCTTTTGAAAAAGTATATTTTTAAATTGGAAGTCTTTTATGTCGGATTGGGATTTAAAAAATTGATGTACAATTGCATAGCAAGGCACTATTTATGCCAATGTTGGTCCAGAAAACATTCCAGATGACAGGTTGCTGGGGGAGGGACTTTCATTATAACAGTAATAAAAAATTTGGAGCCTTTAGAGAACATATATAATCAGAAGTAGAAGAATGAGTTACTAAACCATAAAAAGCTGAGATGATTTGGTTCAACGTAAGTATTTAATGAGTACCCAAATGAGTTAGGCTATGGCACTCAACTAGCTACAGGAAATAGTGGTGAGCAAGTGTCGGGATACCAGCTACAGGCGAATACTTTGGGAAGGTGGATGGCAAGATTGCATCACTTCTAGTTTTTGTTGTCAAGTCTGTCCCACACTTGAAACTCGGGCTCTACTTTTATCTAGTTTTTTTTCTAGTCTTTGAAAGTACTCCACACAGAGAACACAATATCCTTCCTGAACTGCCTAGGAATATACCTCCCCTCTTAATAAAACCAGTAGTGTCACAGCATCTAAGAATCATCATGCGTACTTTTGGGTATGAGCTATGAATTGGGAATAGGCTTAGAGTATTTTGTTGTGCCATGTGACACAGCCATTTGAGTTATTTTGTGAAAATGTTAGCATTTTTAGTGGTTATTTAATTCAGCCTCCACCAAATTTAATTTATGCTAAGCCTTCAGTTTAATGATATAGCTATTTAGAACATTGGACAAAGCAATTTCTAATTGCCTAAATATAACTGTAGAGTCAAATAAAATGGCTTCATGAAATGTCTTTGGGGTTTTTTATTTTGTGTTGCTCTCAGTCAGGATCATTAAACTCTTCAAAAGAAGGTGTTAGAACAAATTGCTAAATAAATATGGCTCTAGGATTAAACATTGCCATGTACTTGCCACAGGCGCGTTCCCACCTCTCTTCACACACTTCTGTTGTGTGTGCTGTAACCTGAGTGCCTGGGAACAACACCCTGTCATTCCTAGTTCTTTTCCTAGCATTGGAGCTCTTAGAAGTCTGAAAGATTCCTGTGCTGTGATCAGGATTTTCAATGGAAGATGTCCCTAGACTTAAGGCATACCTGATATAGATTAAAGCAGCCTCTTAATTAATCTCTAGATACAGTGTCATTATAAATACAGACCTGAAATGGTTGGGTTATTTGCACTCTTAATTAGGAAATGGGAGTGAAAGGGAGTTCTTTTAAAAAGGAGACAGAACAGGGAGTATTCATGATATGATTGCACGGAGGCTTCTTAATCCTAGTAACCTGAAAAATAAGTTCAAGATTTTGATTACTTGATGGAAAGAAGAGCTATATTGACCAGAGGTGGGGGAGAAAAAGGAAAGAAATGCCTGCCTTGCTTAATCTTCCTTATTCTTCAAATAAAATTTATGCAGCATTTTGGGATCATAGAAAAATATGAAAGCTGGGGATTTATTGGGTGATGTGACCAATGTGAACCTCCTCAGAAAAAGGTTTCATCTACTAAGACCGTGTCCTCCAATTGCCCTCTTCCTGGCTACCTCAACCCTCTGAGCATTTGAATAATAATTTTTGTCTCCCTCAATACAACCATTTATTTTCACTAAAAAGTACTATCAAACCCATTTAGTTAATTCCCTAAATTGTGTTTATTAAGCAAAGTTATGTTACAAAATGTTACATATGCATGCATGTCTCTGTAGGTACAAGGATGATAATATCAATAGTATGGCAGGAGTTACTGGACTATCGGCACATAAAAGTATTATTTGTCACCACCATGCACTCTCTGTTCTCCTGATGCCTTTGAAATTCGTTAGACTGTGGTAGAGTAGAGGGGCCACAAGTGAGGTACCATCTCCTGCCTCTCCCAGGTTGTTAACTATTGGCATTTCACACACACCCCTGGGGTTTCACTTCCTGGAGGCTTTGTGAACATGAAAATAGCCTTTCTTCTCAGAAAGATTAGAGGCATCCAGAGTATTGTGTTATCATTTTGAAATAAATTGTATCAGTAATATCACATTCATGAAAAAGCAATTGGCCTATACTCTTATACCTTGGACTTAAAATAAATCAAACAGATGTTTTCATGAAAATGTTTTTGGCTTACCTTTGGATTCTCACTTAGTTATTTTTGTTTGTGTTTTTGATAATATATATTTTTTTATTTTTGTTTTTTAATATCTGTACTGAAATTCCACCTTTATTCAAAGCAGAAACAACTCCCTTTTACTCCATTGTCTACAAGGTGTTAACTATTAGAGAGGCTGAGAAAGAAGTCATTATATATTTTGAAGATTAATTTACAGATTTTTTTTTTTAAGAAATATTTTTCTTCTTCCAGTCCTTATTGTGTTTGAAAGCTCTTTGTATATTTGAAGTAGAAGTTCAAAAATATAGAATTCATTATGGGAATTCTTTTTATATGCACAGGGGTCCCCAACCAGAAGTCCATGGACCAATAACCGATCCATGGCCTATTAGGAATCAGACCACACAGCAAGAGGTGAGCAGCAGGTGAGGGAGCAAAGCTTCATCTGTATTTACAGCAGCTCCCCATTGCTCGCATTACTGCCTTAGCTCTGCCTCCTGTCAGATCAGCAGCAGCATTAGATTTTCATAAGAGCACAAACCCTATTGTGAACTGTTCATGAAAGGGATCTAGGTTGCACGTTCCTTATGAGAATATAATGCAAAGGTGTCCAACCTTTTGGCTTTCCTGGGCCACAGTGGAAGAAGAATTGTTTTGGACCTCACATAAAATACACTAATACTGAGGATAGTTGATGAGCTAAAAAAAAATTACAAAACATTTCATAATGTTTTAGTAAAGTTTATGAATTTGTGTTGGGGTGCATTCAAAGCCATTCTGAACCACATGTGGCTCACAAGCTGCAGATAGGACAAGCTTGATCTAATGCCTGATGATCTGATGGTGATGCTAGTGCTGGGGAGTGGCTGCAAATACAGATTAACATTAGCAGAGAGGTTTAACTGCACAGAGACTATAAGCAATTGCTTGCAGACTCATACAAAACCCTATAAATGACTGGTAAGTGACAATTAAGCTGCATTTGGTGCTAGAATCATCTGAACCCCCACCCTCATCTGTGGAAAAATTGTCTTCCTTGAAACCAGTCCCTGGTGCCAAAAAGTTTAGGGACCACTATGTTAGAACTTTTCATGTGATTGTTATGAAAGAACCATAAAAGTAATAGTATTGATTTAGTCAAAGCATAGTTTAATAGAAAACATATGTTTAACTCTTGGCTCCATAATTATATTTTTTAAAAGTGAAATTTGCCAGAAAATTGGTACTGGAGCTATACTATATGATCCCTTCTGAGTGTCTACCCAAAAAGCTTGAAAACCTTAGTCTGTAAAAACATACATACCCCAATGTTCATTGCAGTGCTATTCATGGTGGCCAAGTCATGGAAACGACCAAAGTGCCCTTTGATAGATGACTGGATAAAAAAGCTGTGATACATATATATACAATGGAATATTACTCAGCTATAAGAAAAGATTTGAGCTACTGACATTTGCAATATAGATGAAACTTGAGATCGAGCTAAGCATAATTGCCAGACAGAAAAAGCTAAGAACCATATAACTTCACTTACATGTGGAATATAAAACTGAAAGCAACAAAGAAACAAAACATCATGGACATAGTCAATAGTTTAGTGGTTACCCTGAGGGTAAGCGGGGAGGGGTGTGGGAGAGGAGGGAAGGGGAGCTAAATATATGGTGATGGAAAGAAAGCTGATTCTGGGTGGTGAGCACATTGTAACACAGATGAAGTACTATAAAATTATACACCTGGAACCAATGTAATATTTAATAACCGATGTCATCCCAATAAATTGAACAATTAAAAGTGAAATTTAAACTCATTGAATCCACATGAATAATTTTTAGTAAACTTTTTTTTGGATTGTTTAAATTTTCTTTTCAGAGCAGAGAAATTACTCCAAGGGCCATTTTCTTAAACCTTTGTAACTTAATTCTAGAGAATAGGCCACATGGTAGAGAAGGAACGTGGCTAGCATTTTAATATGGCTTTGACTCACCTTCTATGTAACTGCCACAGAGTGTGGGAGTTGAATGTACTGTATTTGATATATCAAGTCTTTTCCAGTTGGACGATTGTTCCTTCTACAAGAACTGCAATGATAATATGATGATTTAATAAGAACTGGGAACAGGATGTCTTTTTCAAAAAGGAAGGTTATATTTAAAATGATTGGTTTGAATCCATTTTAGGTAATTAAAATTTCTGTTTTTCTTTTGTGGGGAATAGGTCATAGCAAATGACAGAAGTCCATTGGTGGGTAAAATCCACTGGGAGAAAATGGTGAAAAAAGTGTCAAGATTTGGAATACGTACAGGCACTTTTAACTGTTCCAGTGATCCCAGGTAAGTTGATTAGGCAATTCTTAGAATTTGAGTTCTGTCCAGAATTTGTAAGATAAGACAATTATTTTATAAGCCTCTTTAAACTGAAAGCTAATTATAATGTTCAGCACACTGTGAGTTACACATTACTAATTTTTGATAAACTGGCAGTGATTTACTTTCTGAGATTTCTTTTTTTCTCTCTGATTCTTCTGTGTTCTTTCTAGTGGGGGAGACACTTCAGAGTATGTCTTCAGTCCCTTTTTGTTTCGGTTTTCTTTCCCAAAGAGACACATATTTATGTCTTTAGGTGATACCTTTGTGCTGACCTAAATCTTCTTTCATAATTCTGAAATAGTTTGCATTTGACACTCATTTTTATCTGTCCTACAACTATCCCTAGATATGTCCTCGTCCCTAAACCTAGTGTCCAAATTCAGATTCATCCTCTTTTTCTTTAGTAAACTGTGTGCCCTTTTCTGCCTTTCTGTATTTTATTGTTTGCCCCCTGCCCCTGCCTATTTTCTTAGACAAGAATTCTTTGCAGGTATTTTTGTTTTTCTTTTTTGTCATCATCTTCAGTATTTAGTTTGGCATTAGTCCTTGTTTTATTATTTCCCTATTTGTCCTTAAAATGCATTGTATTTCAGTTTGTAGTGGCACCAAGTTATAACTTAAATTCACTCATTCATTTAATTATCCATTCAATAAATATTTAATAAAAGATTAGCATGTATAGCATGTTTTATTTAGTGCCAAGGAGGGGGCATATTATATCTTTGTAGAAACCCCCATAACATTAGGTAATTTCTAATGTAGGTAGATACACCTGACTTATCTAAATCTCTTATATGTGGCCACAATGGAAAACTCATTAGCTGTAGAATAAATACACACTCCTATACCATTTCTACTCCTCCGATTTCCCTGCCCCTTTGTCTTTAAGCCCATGTTTGTTTTAATTCTTATTATCCTTGTTTTGCTCATTCATAATGTAGGGTAAGAGCTATTGTAGCAGGACCCCTGCCCCCCAAGAGTTGGGGATAAGAATGGAAGTTCTTATATCTCCTAACTCACATTTAGTCTCTTCATCTATCCACAAAGTTCCATTCTTGTCTTTACCACAGAACCTTGATCGTATTCCTATGCTTTTTGTTGAAATGTCCAAGGCAGCTTAAATGGTGTTAATGTTCTTATGAAAAGGAAATAATTCTTATTTCTGTCCTTTGTTTACCAAAAATAATTGCATTTTATTTGATTCCATCTTTCCTGATTAGAGTCCTAGTGAAAGATCATTTTTGCACCACTAGTGATTATAATACAAGAACAAATGGTAGCACTGATATTTTGATTTTTTTCAGATAATGCCAAAAGTCAGCATTTTATTGAAAAATATTCAGAATAGATTTTTTTTAATTAACTAAATAATACATTTTAAACAAACATTATAATTTATATTAGAAAATACCAAGTAAAAACAAATTTACAAAAATGTAAAGGTTAAACACATTACAATCTGAAGTTGTAAGAACTCTATTGTTTAAAGAGTTCAAAAATAAAGTAAAATAAAATTACGATAATCTATTAAGCATAAAAAGCTAAAGGAAATAGTAATATTTGATTTTTTTTTGTGTGTGTAATTATACAAAGCAAAATATATCAGAAGCATCATGATTGAGGCAGGTGGATTTTAGTGCAAAGTTTTTAGCTTTTGGAAAAGCTCTTTGATTCTCTACTAGGTAAGGAATAGTAAATATACATAGAAGCTACTTTATTTTTCTTCTAAATTCTTACAATTAAAAAAATCCTCTTATGATGGAAGAGATATTTTTTGAGCAACTTTTTGCTTTTTTTTAATTTCAGCTATAATTTTTTGTTATTAAAAAAGCACTTTTACTTTACCTTCAATTTCATTACAAAGATGAAGATTTTGATACACAGTTGTTTCAGTTTCATTACTGTCATGATTATCTTTCCTTTTTATTTGGAAAGTCTTCCAACTAGAGTAAGAACTATTCTTGAGAAATATAGAAAAACATGTTCAGAATGTCAGTGCAGGATGTAACTGCCAAGGAATAATGTTATTCAGCAAGCATTTTAATCATATGTTGAATAATTGAGTCATCATCTTGGTCTTGAAGTTTTTAAGACATCAAAATTCTCTACTGTGTTTGTGTTGCTTTCTTTACTGTAGTTCCTTCTCTGGGTGGCCCCCAGGACAGCCTCCTCCAATGTGCCAGTCCCACAGCAATACTTTCCTGACCTGTTTCACCTCCGTAAAAACGTTCAGTAGCAACACCTCTGGGCAGCATCTGACTGCCCATGGCAGCAGTTCTAATTTTTTTCCCGATTTGTCCAGCTTGCCTGGCCCTAATTCCTCTCATTCCTCAAGCAAGTGATCTACCCATAGCTTAGAGGGCTGTACCTTTCCGGTCTATTCTCTGCTTTCTTTTGGACAAAGTAGTAAGTGAAGTATGTGTATCTTCAAGGGGTTGGAGAGATTAGAGGTAGTAAAGTGCAGATGGAGGACATTGAAATTGCAGGAGCTAAGTAGTAAATGGGCCAGGAGAGCTTGTGATGATAGTATCAGGGATGGGGACCCATGTAATAAGCAGGGAAGTGGGGATAGGAAGGGAAGGAGAGATTGGAGAACAAGCCAGGAAGGCCAAGGAGGCCTGTCACCTACACTGACTTTAAAAAGTAGAGGATATCTTCCTGATATTGTTACTGAATTTATTCAGATCTTTAAAAAGTTTTTTCTTTTTAATTGGGAGTAAAAGGTTTTATGCAGATATAAGGTAATATAACATTCTTGAAAATAATATGTACATTAGTCTGTTTCTGTTTAACAGTAAGGTGTTTACATTATTAATAATGATATGCTTTATTTATGTATTGGGTTTCTTGAGACCAGTTTTGATATAAATATACATTAATAGCCTGGTATTTTATAAATATTAGAGTTTTTTTCAAGTCTGAAAAATATGATTTAATCTGAAAGATAACATAATATACAGAATTATTTTTTCTTGGGTACTCTTAAATTCTATCTGGAATGATAAACCTTAAAACTGTCACTTAACGCTGAACTGGAAAAAAAGTACATGTACATTTGTTTTCTTACATGAAGAAATATAAGCAGTGAGATTTTCTGTTTTACAAAATAAAGTTTTCTACTAGAAAAACTGCCATTCAATTTATAACACAAATCAGAATCCAAATAATTCTCTGAAGCAGTTACAAAGATAAAAAGAACGAACAAGAGTAGAATAGAAATTGTCATCATAAGTGTCATATGCAATTAAAATGTTAAAGCTACTTAAGATATTTAAAATGTAAATAGGTGATTATCAGTTTGTTGCTTTGGGGGGAAAGGTAAAAATAGAATTCATGTTGATAAATTACTATTTTGCATTAGACAAATATATTGGGTTAGAGATATTTTATTTTGTAGTATATATAATTCTTAAACCATTTCAGTTAAAGCAATAGCAACATTGATGCTAATGGAATCTATCTTAAGGAAGTGAATCAACTCAACAAGAAGCTCAGTCGTGGTCTGTGATTCTGAGTCTCCTAAGTAGTTTTCCAGTCATTACTAACTTTGTCTTTACAACATAACATGTTGTCTTCTCTTTGTTTGTTTACTTATTTATGTTTGTTTGTTTATTGCCATCCATTTACAAATCTATGACAAAATGTATTCATAGACATTTGTTTGTGCCCTTAAAAAAAATGTATCGACATAGTAAATTTTTCCCCCAACTTTATTCAAGTAAATTTACATACCATAAAATTCCACATGGTAGATTTTTTGAGGGGTGGGGGGAATACTATTTAAAAGAAAATAAAACTGTTTCATTTATAATCTCTCCACTGTATTACAACAGCTATTTTCATTTTTAAGTATTTCCTTTCATTAGTGATCCAGTTTTTTTAGAAGGAAAGGGATATCACTAATATTGTAGTAAGACTCTATTTCCAAAAGGGATTGGAATCATGACCTTACTGGATAAATCAAATGATTTAATTTTAGATAGATTCTTCTGTACTTAGTCTGTTGTATTATAAAATGGGGTCATCCTTGGACTAAATTTCTTCTTAATCTGAAAACTTACTATCTTTGTTGCCTCTTTGTTAAATACTCTTCTTCATGGTCTTCATTAAAGAGACCATGGGACTTCTCTCATTTAAGTGAACTTCGGTGCACATTACTTTGTAACAGTGCCTCTGTGCATCAGGCATTGTGGTGGGTTAATAAATGGGTATAGCATGGCTCCTTTGGTCAGAGAGCTTATAATCAAGTAGGGACTCAGTGTGTAGGAGAATGTATTTACTTCTCTCTTTTTTGCTCATCTGAATAACCATCCTTCAAGACCTAGTTTAATTCCCAAACCTTTCATAAAATCACCAGTTCAAACTTCCAAAGATAGTCCCTTTTTTGAACTTTTAAAAATATTTAGTAAAAGAATATGTACACTTTTATACCTGTTTTGTTTCCTTAATAGGATTTTAAATTCCTTTCGAGCAGGAATTATTTTTCTATTATCTTTTGGATCTTATCAACACTAATGCTCTAGTAAGTTCATAATGGATTCAAAAGTATTTGGTGATTCCCTTGACTTTTCAAGCTACACTTTTCTTTAAAAAAGAGAGAGAATAGAGATAGAAAACAAAAATTTAAAAAACTACAGAAAGAGTGCTTGCTTTTTTTCTCTTGTACAACTGCCAGCTATTGATACTACTTTTGATTTTGTGGAGGTTATTAGTTTTGGGGAGAGGGTATCTCTCAAATGCTAAAGAAATTTATCAGGGGAAGACATTGTTTGCATAACAGTGAGAATGAGCAAACTAGCTTATTCAACAGCCTAACTATTTACTTACAGTTTACTTTCTTATAGATACTGCAAGAGAAGAGGCTGGGTACGATCCACACTCATTATGTCTGTTCCACAAACAAGTACTTCTAAAGGGAAAGTCATGCTTAAAGAATACAGTGGACGCAAGATTGAAGTAGAGCACATTTTTAAGTGGATAACTGCTCATGCAGCTTCTCGGATCAAAACCATTTATAATACTGAACATTTAAAAGAAGAATGGAACAAAAGTGATCAATATTGGGTAAAAATATACCTATTTGCAAACCTTGACCAACCCCCAGCTTTCTTCTCTGCACTAAGTATAAAGTTTACTGGAAGAGTTGAGTTTATTTTTGTTAATGTGGAAAATTGGGACAATAAGAGTTATATGACAGATATTGGTATATATAACATGCCATCATACATACTTAGAACTCCTGAAGGAATTTACAAATATGGAAATCACACCGGTGAATTTATATCCCTTCAGGCCATGGATTCATTTTTACGCTCATTACAACCTGAAGTAAATGATTTGTTTGTTTTGAGCTTGGTTTTAGTTAATCTTATGGCTTGGATGGACTTATTTATTACACAAGGAGCTACCATAAAGCGATTTGTGGTTCTCATAAGCACTTTAGGGACATATAATTCTCTATTAATTATTTCTTGGCTGCCGGTGTTGGGCTTTTTACAGCTCCCTTACTTAGATAGCTTTTATGAATATAGCTTAAAATTGTTGAGATACTCTAATACAACTACACTGGCTTCCTGGGTAAGGGCAGATTGGATGTTTTATTCTTCACACCCAGCCCTGTTTCTCAGTACATACCTTGGACATGGTTTACTAATTGATTACTTTGAGAAAAAGAGACGGCGCAACAACAATGATGAAGTCAATGCCAATAACTTAGAGTGGTTATCAAGTCTGTGGGACTGGTACACCAGCTACCTCTTCCACCCGATTGCTTCTTTTCAGAACTTTCCTGTAGAATCTGATTGGGATGAAGACCCTGACTTTTTCTTAGAGCGGTTAGCTTTCCCCGACCTTTGGCTTCACCCTTTGATACCAACTGATTATATAAAAAACTTGCCAATGTGGCAATTTAAGTGTCTTGGAATCCACTCTGAAGAAGAACTGTTGGAGGGTTCTCACGATACTGAAAATGATTCAGACATTGAGAACACAGACACTTCTAGCAGTGAGAATGAAGTATTTGAAGATAAACGAAGTATAATTCACAGTTTTCCAGGAAGAGCAAGTCACTGTGGTGCTGAGGCTTGTTCATGTGCCAATAAATACTGTCAGACCAACTTGTATGAAAGGAAGGGGAGGTCATATGGATCATATAACACTAATGAAGATATGGAACCTGATTGGTTAACTTGGCCTGCTGATATGCTGCACTGTACTGAATGTGTTGTTTGTCTGGAGAATTTTGAAAATGGATGTTTGCTAATGGGCTTGCCTTGTGGTCATGTGTTCCATCAGAATTGCATTGTAATGTGGTTGGCTGGGGGCCGACACTGTTGCCCTGTTTGTCGGTGGCCTTCTTATAAAAAAAAGCAGCCATATGCACATCAGCCCTTGTCAAATGATGTCCCATCCTAACCATGTGCAATTTGTCATTTATAAGCTTTGAGTATCTTACAGCTTGCCTTTTTAATGTTAGTCACAATGTTTTTGTGGTTTGAAGTTTAGTTTAATGTTAGTGCAGTGACAGGAAATACACATTATGCTGATGTTGATGACAATTATTTCGTTGCCTGTATGTCAATTGAATGCATACTTAATTGTAAAAATTTTTATTTACGACATTGGCAATTGAGAAGTTGATGTTCTTTGTAAGCACAAAAGTATGATAGAGATGTATCTTAGGACTTTACAAAGTAGTATTCAATTCAGATGGAAATGAGGCAGTTTCTTATCCTAATTGTTTCTTCCCTTTTTACAATCTCTCTCCAGCATCTCTTGGTTAAATAATGTATGTATGCTATGAGACATGAAATTAAAACAGACCTATGAAATAAATTATTTTAAAACCAGAAGATTATAGCTTTTCTACTGTTAAATTGTTTTTGATAAGTGTCTGAATTCTATAGGTATTTTGTTGGTTTGTTAGTTTCACAAGTTAAACATGATTCTTGACTTGTGGGAAAAAAATACATTATGTTGCTAGACTCATTCCTTAATTGTTAAGCATAGCAAGTAATGCTTTTGTCAGATATTCCTGGAGGTGGAGAATTAAAGGAAATAATCAAGGTTGACAGACTCCAAACTTTAACTGTGTTTAAAAAGAAAGTTTGAATTCTTAGAGCAACCTATTGAATTTAAAGAACTACAATTCCAAGTATGTGGGCTTTGTAGTTACCTAACTCTCTGGTTAACTGTAGGAGTGGCCAGAGGTGATGTTAGTCTTTTAGCTTGGTTAGCCTTGATGGGAAGGGATTTCATAGTGGGCTTTTTAAAAAGTATTAAATCATTTATGAGTACTTAGCATATTCACCTAAATAAATCAATTATAGCAATTAGCCACACAGATTATTTTATGTTTTTCCTGACTTTTTATTTGAAAAATTTAAAAACTTTAGAGATGGAAACAAAGTATAGTGAACATCCATTTCTTTATCTAACTTACCAGATGTTTACATCTTGTTAACATTTGCTTTCTGCCCTCTATATGTATACTTAAAACTTCTTTCTTTTTTTTCTCTGGTTGGTTTTTTCATTTCTTTTTCCTGATACTTTTAAAAATAAATTTGAATTTTCATGATGCTTTACAACTAAATACATCACCACATACCTCCTAAGAACAAGGGTTTTAAAAAAATATAATCACCATATCATCATACTCAAGAAATTCAATAATACCTAATATACAGTTGATATTTCCCAGTTGCTCCCAAAATACTTATATCTTTATATGTTTTTGTTTTATTTTTATTACGAATTCAGTCAAGGTTTATGCATTGTTCAGTCTCCTTCCATTTCATTCTTCTAGAGCAGTTCCTCTACCTTTTTTAAAATTTATTTTTTAATTTCATTTTTTTAAGTCTTAACTGATAACTAACATTTTTGCAGAGTACAGACCAGTTGGCTTATAGAATGTTCCACATTCTGAATTTGTCTGAATGTTTCTTCATGATTAGATAGAAATTACCATACAGATTTTGCCTAGATTGTATTATTTCTCATTTGCTTGACACCAGGAGGCACATGATGTCAATTTGTCTCACTTTATAATTAAGAAATAACCTGTGAGGCACTGTGAGTATCCTGTTCCTGAATGACATTTAACCAATGGTTTTAATATCCATTGGTGATTACTAATCTGAATGACTTATTAAATAGAAGAGGTAACATGGGGATTTTCTAATTTCATCCTTCATTCTACATTTATTAGCTGACACCTTTTTGTGAGGAAGAGCTTTCCATTTTTTCATTTTTCTTTCACACTTTTGAATACCACTCCGGACTCACAGGTTCTTTTCATTAATATATTCAATGTGTTAAAATTCATAATTCTTTTTGGTGCTCAGCTCATCCCAAATATGGTAAGTGGGGACCTCCCTGAGCCAACTCTAGTGTCCTATTGGCATGATCCTTTCGATCTTAAAGCACTTCCTTGCTTTTTGGCACAAGATGTTCCAGGCTCACTTTGTAGTTTCCCTGGCCCACCTTGTAATCAAGACTTCTTCAAACACTTTGTTTCATGGTGGACTTATTGGCAGCCCCCCAAAATGGTAAGAAAATTTTCTCATTCTGAATTGTTGGCTGGGTTACTATCAGAAAATTCTTTTTCTTCATGATATACTGAGCCTCATTTTTATCCACTAATGGAAATAGTAAGAACTAGCAGTTACTAACACTGTGTTAATATTTGGGAGCTTTTTAAAAATTTTAAATAAAAATTCAAACATTGCTCTTTGTGCTCTTAATTATTTTGGGG